>JAVTVY010021132.1:0-82031 GCA_036873755.1 Hanleya hanleyi | reverse complement strand
ACTAGACTTGAATATTGCCAAAACCAAGGTGATGGTCTTCAATTCCACACTTAAATGTAGCACTTCTAAATTCCGGTTTAACTATAACACACACCCTGTTGATATTGTACCCAATTATACCTATCTTGGAGTAATATTTTCAAACAACGGCACATTCCGTGATGCCATAACTCACCTGAAAAACAAATCTCTCAGGGCCTGGTATAAAATGAAGGCAAATTTATGCACATCTGAAAGCGCCCCTGTTAAAACACTCCTCACTGTTTATAATGCAGTCTGTAAACCAATAATTATTTACACTTTGGAAATCTGGGGCAGCGATTTGGTAAACTTAAGGCATAATAACCTGTTTATGAACTGGAGTAGATCCGTATGTAATATTCCAACAGTCAAAGTCTGTAAATCTGTCCTGCACTTACCTAAAAAGGCTAGTAACATTGGTGCTCTTGCTGAACTTGGTCTCTATCTATGCTCTCTGCAAGTTTTCATCAACATGATCAAGTATTGGCTTAGGCTGGAACAGTTGCCGACCAGCAGACTTCTGTATCACGCATACTTAACTGACAAAAGTCTAGCACAAAGTCACACTAAGGTCTCCTGGTTTGGCAAAGTTCAGCACATATTACAAAGTCTCCACCTGCATAACCTGCCTAGGAGCATGCATCTCCCTACCCAGTGTATTTCTCAGCTGGTTGATCAGTTTAATAACATTTATACTGACTGCGTCTCTTCTGATAATTCTCGCAAACTCAGAACTTATAGCCCCATTAAATCTAAACCTAGTTATTCAGAATATCTCAGTTCTGTGCACAATGTGAAGTTAAGAAAATCCCTAACACAATTTAGACTCAGCTGTCACTCACTTGAAATAGAAAGAGGCCGATACACTGTTCCTAAAACTCCGGTATCAGACAGAATCTGCAAACTCTGTCATTTAAATGAGGTAGAAAATGAATATCACTTTTTGCTCGAATGTCCCAGGTACAACTCCCATAGAAAACAGGCATTTCTATCCATCTCCCAAGTTAAACCTGATATTCTAAGTTTCAACTTGAATGAACTTTTCATTCTCATGCTTGACCCTCCGAGTGATATTGCTACTGCTGTGGCACACTTTATTTTTCACTCCATGCAAACGAAACGGCTAGATACATTCTCTTGCAAAGAGTAATAACTACCTCCGTGTACAGAACTTCACGTACTGTGATATTGAATGATAATTGCATAGCACCGCATTATATTGTAGCCTTGTCTATACAGAAATGTATTGAATTCGTTCATTCTGTAATATACGGTAGCCGGGTAACACCGCACTATATTGTCCTTATATTGTAGTCATGTCTACACGACGTATGTTGCATTATTCCATCCATTCCGAAATATATGGTAGCCGGGTAACACCCGATTATATTTTAGCCATGTCTACACAGAAGTATATTGAACTATTCCATTCATTCTGAAATATTTGGTAGCTGGATATTATCACTGCATTATATTGTAGCCATGTCTACACAGAAGTTTATTGCATTATTCCATTCATTCTTCATTGGTAGCCGCATTATAATATTGTAGCCATTTCCACACAGACGTATAGAACTATTCCATTCTTTCTGTAACATATTTAGCCGGGTAACACCGCACTATATTGTAATTATGTCTGTTCAGAAGTAATATTGAGTTATTCCATTCATTCTGAAATGTATGATAGCCGGGTAATACCGCATTACATTGTAGACATGTCTATGCAGAATTAATAGACTATATCATGATATAGTATATTGAATCATTCCATTCATTCTGCAATATATGTTAGTCAGTCACGATGCATGTTACAGTACATGTAACCTTATCTACACATAATGTGACATTGTATTCATTCCAGTGAAATTTATATTCGTTAGATTCTGTGATTCCTTTGTGCCACGTCCCTTGCGGATATATATATTGTATGCTTTGGTACAAATAAATTGAATTGAATTGAATTGTGTAAACTATTTCTCTGGATATCTCCGCACAATTTGTAAAGAATGAAAAACGAAATATGTCTGTTTTCGGTTCCCGACCGAGTCTAAATAAATCGTGCTAGTCTAACGAAATCACGACCACGGCCGCGTTTTACGACAACAACAACCGTAAAGCGGCGCGAGCAATGTCAGCGTACCGTAAAGTGTGATTGTAATTTAGGGTTAGGGTTCAAATCTTGATCCAGTCTCTCCAAATAACTCCGAAGAAAACTTAAATCAAACGCCAGACCTTCAGCAATCCCTCACACAAGACATGAATGCTGAAACAGCCTGTCAGCAGCAACATCCATGCGCCTTCGAAGAAAAGTCAAATGTTGCAAATGATCATGGTCACAAACAGTCTGAAAACCAGGAAATGGAAGATGAAATTAACCCACCACTGAGCACTCAAGGTCAAAATAACTCACAACTCATCGATGCGAGTCCTCGCAGTCCTGACAATACCAAACTGCCACCAACTCAAACAGTTAGCCCAGCCGTTAAGAAATCACTACTTGAAAAAGCCCATTCCCTCCGGGTCACACAAGCAGAAAAAATGGATGTCAGTGTTATATCTAAACTTAGTCAGGTGGAGAGCTCTCTAGCTGGTCTGATATTAGATGTGAAAGCGGCACTGCAAAACCAAAAGAAAGCAGATCAGATTGAGGAGAAAATCCTTGATATAGATAGAAGGGTAGAGTCCCTCAAAACATCCATAGAAAAACAAATGAATAGATTCACTGACCAGATCAACAAGAAAGTTGGCGATTTCCTCAAAGTGCAGAAAGACAGTTTAAAATTACAGAAAGACATCTCTGATCAATTGACACATAACCCACTAACTCATGAAATGGAAACTCAGACACTTGATTGTACCAGCCCAAGGGCAGGGTCCACATTACAACCTCAGACACAAGCCCAACAGAGGAAAATAATTCATCAACAAAACCCCCCGTGTCAACAGTAGAAAACATTCCTGTAATAATCACAGATACAAATGGGCAACCTGCAGATAGGGCCTGGAGAGTTCCGTGCTCCGCACTGGACACTAGCTGTAGTGGGCACCCCACTTCGGTGCCAATGTCGCTACCTCTTACACATGGAATGGAGAAAAATAACAATCACCATTTTTCAAGTACCACCTATGACTGGACAAAAGGAACTAAGTCACAGCCGAACCAAGTACGCCACCCTTATTATCTCACCCCAACAGTGAATTCGATCAAGTTAACTGAAGGTCAGAGAAACCGCAGAGAGGCAGATCTGTTAATTATTGGGAATTCCAATGTCAGAAACTTAGATGGGAGAAAAATGTATCGCAGAAAGATGGTTAACATAGTGGAACTCCGCAATAAATCCATCACAGGTGCTCAACGTTACATAGAAGGCATTAGGCCAAGCGAAAACCCCCCACAATGTGTTGCTTTCCTGGTAGGCACCAGTGAAGCAGATACATCACCAACCCCTCATATCATCTCACAGTTTCGTTCCTTAATTGACAAAAGCAAGGAAAAGCTACCACGGTCTTCTATCGCAGTAATAGGGGTCATAACAAAGGGTGGAAGAAGCTCAGACAAAATCAAAAACATCAATGTTCATCTTCAGCAGATATGCCTGGAGTCTGGTGTATTGTTCATATCCAGCCATAACATTACATCTGAGCACCACCTTCTTGTGGATCAAGTTCATTTGAATAATGACGGCGTCAAACAGTTGGTCCGTAATATCAAAAACTCTGTCAATCCGATACTGGGGCTAAACAACCATTCCACTGCGCCTGAACCATACTTACCGAGGGACTTGTCACAATATCACCAGCGTCCTGTGGTTAATGAGCTCAACTACCCAACTCAAAATGTTCAAGGTTCATTCTCAGAACACATGTACCCCTCCTCAACAATTGGTAGCTACCCAACTACCAGCTGCAAGTCTTTCGAAGAAAGCCTCGTAAATGGTTACACACCACCTGGGGGCCACCCCACAACTGGTTCCATGCCACCTGGGGACTCCACCACAACTGGTCCCACACCACATAGGGGCTACGCTACAGTTGGCCCCACACCACCAGTAAGCTATGTTACAACTGGTTCTTTGCCATCTGGGAGCATCACAACTGGTCCTACACCGCCTGGAACTTTCACCACAACTGATACCATATCAGCTGAGGGCTACCACACAACTGGTTCCATACCACCTCCTGGAGGCTACTCTACAACTGGTTCCATGCCACCTGGGAGTTACACCACAACTGGACCCACACCAACTGGGAGCCGCATCACAACTGGCCCTACACCACACGGAGGCTATACCACAGCTGATTCTACACTGCCTGGAGGCCACGCCACAGTTGGTTCCACTCCATTTGGTTCTCTTCCAGCTGGAGGCAATGCCACAACTGGTTCTACAACACCTGGAGGATACACCTCAAATGCAGTCACACAACATTCTAGCTCTATGTGTACTCCTGACGGTGTTCACACATCTGGTCCAGTTTCCCCATCTGGTTTTCCTACATACTTTCCATTCCTCCAGTATCCCATGTCTCAACTTTACCCAGGGATGAGAAACTACCCCTATATACCGAACGAATATTCAAACTTGTATAAAATGTTTTCAAATGGAGTTATTCCTACAATCCCTGTTTGAGGGTTAGTTTAAGGCTGGTATACAGGTCGGTAAACTACTCCCTCTACCCATTTATAGCACCGCTATGAATCACATTGATTAAAAAGTTAAACGTAATTGAAAGTTCAGTAATAATTGCTACATTAAATGTATGATACCAGAGTGATGTAATCAGAAGAACACAAGGGTCCTGATCGTATACCCATATAAGATAAATAATTCATGAATGTATATTGATTGATTCATTCATTGGTAATTCATTGATTCAGGAATTAATTCATCGATGTGAAATCAAACTAATAGAATAACAGTTATTCCATGCATTCCGATCAAGTAGCCCATCCGTATAGTCAATGATGGGAAAAATATAGAAGCTATACAAAATCGTCTTCGACCAGGTGTGTGAAAAATAACAAGCTACAAGAAATATACAGGCAATGTAGTAGTACTTTATTCAGCCCATAATAATTACAATTGTATGTCCAAAGAAGCCATTCAGACAAAAAGCACATAAATCCGAAATGAGGATAGTATTTGTGGGGGGGGGGGATAAATCTAATGAAAGTTGTTATTCCTGCAAAGTCTGAATAGCTCCTTAAGGTATGTTTAGTCTCTTTCACCTTGATAAAATGGTCTTATCCTCTATGATAAATGATATATGTACCATAACTACTAATAGTAAGATATTCATCAGTTTGATAACGGCTCACATTAATTAAGTATATATGTGATATATTCAACCAGATGTAAACAGGATATAAATATGAAGTATTGTTAACAAATATAATTTGCCTACAGGAACCATTCAGACCTAAACAGTCAACCAGGAAGGGAAGGGGGGGGGGGGGGATGCTGGTGACTTAACAGTGATAAAGTCTGAATGTTCCCTCATCATGCTCATGATCGATATTAACAGTAGTTAAATATAGACACATATACCTGCATAAAATTAATTCTGTATGAGAAATATCCTGTGTCACTGGTAGTGTAAACTGAATTATTTTATATGATTATTAACATGTGCCAGTATGAAATTGATACATTCTGTGTGAGTATAAATTAGTATGTGCCAGTATAAAATCAATGTGCCAGAATATTGGATAAATTGGATAAATTAATAATTGAAAGAACAAATGTATAGAGTATCACAAACTGAAAGTAATGCATTTATAATACTGTATGATCACTCTCCGGTCATGAAAATAGTGTTACTGCCCATCCATAGGGTACCACTCAGGCATGGAGCCCAAATCTGAGCATTCGATTTGTGTGTGGGGGGGGGGGGGGGGGGCTAGATTCCATTACACTGTATTTCTAAGTTAATGGCGCAATCATATCTGAGTGACCCCCTATGATATTATTGACTGTTAAAGATTTTCTAACTGTTTTATGATCCGCAAATTGTACCATATATTCTGTCATTTAACTCACTAGTAGACAGCATACTGATACTTACGCCTTAAATGTTATTTAGCATACAAATACCAATGTTGAATCTAAGCTGTTGGAATATTGACGGACTGAAAAACAAGATGGCAGATGACTTATTTTCTGCTCATCTAAAGGACTATGATATAATTGGCCTCGTAGAGACATGGATTATAGATGAAGAGGAGTGTAAGAAATTTATGGATCAGTCCCATCTCCAGGACTTTAGATATATTTTTGTACCAGCGAGGGGTAGGAAGTGTGCAGCCGGTAGGAAAGCTGGTGGGATAATCCTCTTGTATAGAAAGTGTCTTCACGAAGCTCTCTACATATCACTGAAAACACCGGACTCCATCTGGATGAAGGTAGACTCCAAGTTTCTGGGTTGTAGGAGAGATCTATTTATCTCTACCTGTTATATTCCCCCGGGTGACTCGTCCTATTTTCATGATCAGTTTGCTCAGTTAGAAGATAATTTAACCATGAAGCTAAAATAGATGGAGGCACAACTCCGTCAGATCAAAGTGTACCATGTGCGTGACCGCCTCAGTGGGATTCCATTATCGGTTTTACGCGCACGCGTCGTAGTAACATTATCGCGACCACGTAAAGAGAAGAGCACCTGAAGAGAAGAAAACAGCAAACTAGCGTTCACATAAACCATTTTTCTCGCTTTCCTGTTCATTGCTCCTTAATATGGTAACTGGTGGCTTGGAAAAGTCTATTCTCCCTTATAGGCAGATTCATTGTTTCAGAGGTTCGAAATGCGGAAATTGAATTTATTTTGTCTTGAAAATGACAAATTTTCACATTTTGACAAAATCCCTAATGTATTTTAAATAGGGATTTTTCCATTTATTTACTTGTGGATTATACTCGAACGAGCGACTGCTCCCTCATGCCGTTTTGACCACACGTTACCATTGCGAATATGAACTTCCTTGCAAATTTTTGTAATGTTTGGAAATGCGGAAATTACCGAAATCGATTAAAATGTTCGAAAATGGTAAAAATGATAGTCAGTTTTCAACACCATGTAATTAGGGAAATTAGTATCGCACATAAATTATAAAACTATCACCATAATCCACATCACTTCACATTTCTTATTATTTGCTTTGCGCATAATTTGTATCTGGTAATTCAAACTTATTATAAATGCGCAGGTTAGATGATTCACTTCCGCCCTGTTAATCAGTCGCCAACAGACCGGCGAATTTGTCAGGCGATCACGCACATTGAACATCAAAGAAAGCTGTGGCCGCTGTCAGCTATTCAGTATACAAAGGCCCAGCGGGCGGTACTGCTGGCCAGGGCACCTTGCCCGAGATAGTCGTGCCTTCATCTATTTTAGCTCCATGATTTAACCAAATTCAGTTCCGAAGGAGATGTCCTTCTCATGGGAGACTTCAACTCCCGATTAAAAGGGATGCAGATAGATAGATTCTTTAGATAGATAGATTCTTTATTGCCATGAATAGGTATTATACATAGCGCCACATGTGGCAGATAAAAAGAGGAAACAATTCCACATAAAGATACAGGGTACTTTAAAATAAGTGTTACATATATATAAAAAAGGGCATATATACATACATATACAAAAAATAAAGCACATATTGACGCATGTCAGCACTGTCCTAATTTATGGCAGCATATTACACATTCATACAGGAGTCCTTACACACAAACGCGCACACACACATAGAAATACTCTTGAAAACACTAAAATGGTAACAGGAGCACTAATTAAGCTGTCTACCCTGCCCTTAATGGGTGCTATGATCATAAAATGAGATCATCATACACATGGGTTGTGTCCCTTGGTTCAATTAATCTTTGTGAAAGAAGGGTAGAAAAGAACATTGACAGCTGTGAGTTTTTGTATCCACGTCGGCTGCTGTTTGCAAAATGGTACATCTCAGAAAATTTATGACCTGCAAGATTTCATAGCAAATGATTCAAGTGAATATATAGGTCTTCCTGAGGACTACGTCTCTGATTCCCAGTTGTTCAGAAATAATTTAGATTTGCATGGTCCGGTCCTGAGACATGGGAGACAACTTCTTTCCTTATGCGTTTCTTCGCAGATGCGTATCCTCAATGGCAGAACTCCTGGTGACACCCTTGGAAATTATACATACCATGACTGCAGAGGAAGTAGTGCTATCGACTTGTTCATCTGTAGCGAAGCACTGCTCCCCTCTATTCGGTGCATGCAAATCAAACCCCTAATTTATTTATCAAGGCACTGTCAAATTACATGTAACCTTGACTACCGGTACTGGGTTGACAACAAAATGCTAATCCTATAGAAATCTTTCCAGTGCCCCCGCGCTTACCTAAGCTCACTTCTGAAAACCAATATCACTATCAACTTTCACTACTATCACAAGATGCAATAACCTCTATTTCCGACTTTATGACAAAGGATATCCCAGCCACTCAACTGAATATTGACGAAGCTAATAGCCAACTCACTGATATATTCCTCAAATCAATCTCGTCACTCAACCCATGCTCCTTCGCACTACTGAACTCTAACCCCAAACGCCATAAAAAACGACGAAAGTCTAAACCGTATTTTGACCAAGACTGCAGAGATACTCGTGTAAGGGAAGAGTTATTTCCCTTTGTATATGCCGATGTGCATTGTGTCAAAATGTTTATATTTTGTATAATATCTATTGTTACCAATTTAATTCTGATTTGTTTGTTTAAGTAATATGTGGAGACTTATGAATTACTCGTTTGTAAGTTGCTGTATGTGATGATAATCTTTTGCTTTATTTATCAATATGATTATTGTATGAGAAATAGTTCAGTTACCATCAGTTTTGTTAGCCCGGTTTTCATTTATACGCTTTGAGTTTAAGTGATTCTGGGCTTCCACTACGAGGATTTTCCGAAGGTATCGTGTTTGCCTGAGAATTCTTATAGCTTGTATTTAGCGTCCGTGGGGGGAGTCCGCCAACTGCCAACTGAACGAAGGTGCCATGTACGCCTGTCAGTTTGACTGTTGGTGTCAATACCAAAAGTAGATTATCTTATTGTAATTCGGGCAGTAAGTCCTCGTAGTGGAAGCCACCGGACTTGATTATATTATATTGGCCAGTTCTTTTGTGATGTGTAAACTGTGATGTCCACGTAAACTTAGAAATCTATTAAATGTTATTGCATAAACTCCCGACTTGGTGTTCTCTTTGACAGATCTTAGTTGTTTCGGTTGCATTGCATACGGCATTTGGAATCTTAACGTACGAACCTGGGTAGATACGGAGGGCAACGAAGTTGTCTCCCGTTACATTTTGGTGCCGTGACCAGGATTCCAAATATGGCGAATGGAATGAGTGATACCGGTATTGTTGCGGACACGGACCTGTTTAGAGGGTTAGGCCGGGGGATGAGGAATCCGATGGATTCCCATAATGGGATTGGGAGCGAGACCGAAAGTAAAATTTTCAAATCATGATGGTCAGTATTTATCTGATTCAGAGATAGGACAGAGATACGATGACGTAGAAATATCACTAGATGCAGAGATTGCTAGGCTTGAGGGGGTATAATTAAAGAATTATCAGCTAGAAAGCGCGGAACTCATACTGGGGCTCCAGTAGGGTTTTCCACGAACACCCTTCTTAAAAATCCTTCTGCACTAGGGACTAGTACACCATATCCGAATGAGGACATTCAGTACACTGGTACATCTGGCCGAACATTAAGAAGGCGTGAAAAAGAGCCTGATAAGTTCGATGGTCAGACGGTTGCCTGGAAAGATTTTATAGTTCATTTCGAGCAGGTCGCTCGATGGAACGGGTGGAATTCATTAGATAAGGCACAACAGCTATCAATGTGTCTTCGTGGGGATGCTCAAAAGTTATTGGGAGACTTGTCAGAAGATTGTTTAGAGACGTATGAGGGGTTAAAGGCAGTGCTTGTGAAATGTTTCGACCCGCAGGAAAGAGAAATAGCCCATCGGTGTGAAATTAGAACACGCAAAAGACGGACAAATGAAACTCCTACTGATTTCGGATACGCATTGCGTCGTTTAAGTTGTTTAGCTTTTCCTGAGATGCCCACTGAGTATAGGGAGATTAACATTCTGGAACAATTCATGACAGGAATAGGAAATGCTCAGATGAAAGAGCATGTGATGTTTAATCACCCCAAATCACTGGAGGCAGCGATAGCCCTCGCGATCGAATATGAAACTGTGAAAGGGTTGCAAAACCCTGTTTCAAAACCGAAAGTGTGTACTGAGACCGGCAACCCGGTAGTGTGCTCTATCGGCTCTGTAGTAGAGACACAGGGCGAGACAGATGTAGAGAAAATACAATCCCTAATAGATAAGTTGACAAATTCGATTGAATCTCAGTTCAAGCAATTGGCAGGGGAACTCAGAAAAACAAATCGGTATAAGGGGAATAACTCTGCGGGTAGACGCATGCAGAAGCAATGTTATATCTGTCATCGTTTTGGACATCTTTCTTATCACTGCCCGGATAGGATATTAGCGGAAGCGCAGTCAGAGGAAGTTGTAGGTGCGGGGGATGATCCTTTAAACTAAAACGGGCTGTGTCTGAGGCCAAAGATGCAGCCCCTTCATGTTCCATAGCAAACGAAAGGCCGCGTAGTAGTGTTAGTGCAGTTATGCAGTCCTGTCTCTTTGCAAATGTCACGTTTGCGGGTAGAGCCGTAGAAATGTTGATAGATACCGGGTCTGCTGTTAGCCTGATGTCGTCCAGCCTATATGGTCAAATGGGAGATAATATACCGTCCCTGGGAAAAACAGATGTCGTACTTACCAATGCCGATGGAAGTCCCTTGACGATTCTGGGTAGGGTAGAGTTAGACATCCGTATGGGAACCCAGGTGTTTGTGCATGATTTTGTGGTAGCTGACTTGGACCTTCCTGGGATTCTTGGTATAGACTTCTTACAGCAGAATGAGATAAACATAAATGTTTCTAAGGGAAGTTTGGCTGTGGGTGAGCAGGAGGTTACACTAAAAGGCAAAGCTACGCCACGTTGCGCTAGGATAAAGTTGTCGTCCAAAACTGTTATCCTTCCGGAATCTGAGATGCTTGTGAAGGGATATGTTGATGGAAGGATAGGAAATGGTGAAACCTTTTTGGCTGAGGCGTCGGCGTTTATGGAACGGAAGGGTTTGTTGGTCTCTCGGGCGCTAGTTGATCCCGAGGAGGTGGTTTTAACAGTCATTAACGTGACTGATAAACCTGTGCATGTCAGAAAGAATGCTCATGTTGCCAGGCTTCAGCCCGTGGTAGAGGTATCTTCATGTCAAGGACTTGAAAGAAAGAGAGATAGGGAAGAGGGATTGCCTGAGCATTTACGGCAATTATTGGAGAGGGCTTCAGGTAGTCTGAGTTCATCAGAAGTAGAGAAATTAGCGGACCTACTTAGCGAATCGGGGGATATATTTATAGCACCAGATGGTAAACCAGGAAGAACAGAGTTGGTAAAGCACGCCATTAACACAGGTGATAGCAAACCAATTAAGGTACCTCCCCGTCGTCTTCCTTTGGCTCAGCGTCAGGTGGTAGAGAATGAACTTACGAAAATGTTGACCAATGATGTAGTCGAACCCAGTTATAGCCCCTGGTCTTCCCCTCTTCTTCTAGTGGCTAAAATGGACGGTTCTACAAGTTTCTGTGTCGATTATAGGCGTCTGAATGGTGTAACCATAAAAAATGCTTATCCACTGCCTCGCATAGACGACTCTTTAGATGCTTTGTCCGGGGCCTGTTGGTTTTCAACATTGGATCTTGTGTCCGGGTACTGGCAATGTGAAATGGATGACAAAGACAAAGAGAAGACTGCATTTTCCACACATAAAGGTCTTTTTCAGTTTAAGGTAATGCCCTTTGGGCTTTGTAATGCGCCTGCTTGCTTTGAAAGATTAATGGACCTTGTTCTTCGCGGACTGCAGTGGGACCGTTGTCTATGTTATCTAGACGATATTATTGTTTTTGGAAAACATTTGTTTCGGCTTTAGAGAACCTGCGGCTGGTATTTGATCGAATACGCAACGCGAATCTGAAACTTAAGCCTTCCAAGTGTTGCTTATTTCAAAGAGAGGTTGCATATTTAGGTCATGTTGTCTCAGAACAGAGAATTAAATGTAACCCAAGTAAAGTGGAGGCTGTGTCTGAGGTAAAAAGCTTCTTAGGACTTGTAGGGTATTATAGGCGATTTGTGCCTGGTTTTTCTAAGGTTGCCAACCCTCTGATTCGCCTGACCAGAAAGGCGGTTAAATTTCGATGGGAAGAAGACTGTCAGCTTGCTTTTGACGGTCTGAAAGAATTATTGGTTTCTTCTCCAGTCTTGGCGTACCCCATTTCAGATACCGAGTTTGTTTTGGATACGGACGCGAGTGCAAGCGGTATCGGTGCCGTTCTGTCGCAGGTTCAAAATGGCGAAGAACGTGTTATTGCATATGCGAGTAAAACTCTCAACAAACACCAGCGTAGATACTGTACTACATATAGAGAATTACTGGCGGTGGTGTCGTTCGTTAAACATTTCCGGCATTACTTGTGGGGTAGGCATTTTGTGGTGAGAACAGATCATGCTTCTTTGACATGGTTGAGGAACTTTAAGAACCCTGAGGGAATGGTAGCTCGATGGATTTCAGTACTGGACACATATGACTTTTCTCTCCAGTATCGTAAGGGTAGTAGCCATGGCAATGCAGATGGGCTCTCTCGACAACCTCATCGGAAGTGCAAGCGGGAAGATTGTGAGGATTATTGGGAAAGTTCGGTTGATAAAGTTTCTATGACAGGCGAAGCTTCTAACGAGCCTGGTAACCCCGATACAGTCATAGTAGCCGCAGTTGGGCAATGTGAGGATGAGACTGATCCTGTTGATGTTAGCTCAGGGGAACAATGCTCAGGGAATGAAGTGGTGAGCTGGTTTCAGTTTTGGTCCATTAGTGAACTGAGAAAAAATGCAAAGAGAAGATCCCTGCCTTTCACAGATATTAGATTTAAAGGAGCAGTATATGGCGAAACCTCCGAGGACATCTGTGGCTCAAGCCCCTCGGGATGTTAAGATGTTGTGGGCGTTGTGGGAAGTTCTCGAAGTCAGGGACGGGGTACTGTATTATCGCTGGTATGAGAAGTCTGACCGGCAAAGTAGGTTGCTTTTAGTGGCTCCTGACGATGTCCGGTCGAAAGTGTTCTATGAGCTACACTGTGGCAGGACTTCGGGACATTTGGGTAGGAAAAAAACACTGCACTCGGTCCGGCAACGAGTTTATTGGCCTGGTATGACGTCTGATGTGACTCGTTGGATCAAGCATCTTTGTGCTCGTAGAAAGTCGGGACCAGGACCGGGTCATGCAGCCCTGCAGCAGTCAGTTGTGGGTGCACCATTGGATCGGATCGCAGTCGGATGGTTTAGTAGAGCGACTGAATAGGACGCTACTTCAGATGCTCTCGGTGTATACAGCCGAGCATCAGTCTAACTGGGACGAAAGTTTGCCCTTTGTTCTGATGGCATATCGCGCCAGTCAACATGAGAGTACTGGTTGCTCCCCTAACCTGCTCATGTTCGGGCGGGAGTTGAATTGTCCGTTGGACTGGATGGTGGGCAATACGCGAGAGATTTCGATTGGCACGTGCCCGGTACAATATGTTCGCTGGCTGGAGAATGTTCGACAAAGTACGGCACAGTTTGTTTGCAAAAAGCTAGGGAAGGCAGCAGTTCACCAGAAGAAATATTATGATAGGGGTATCAAACCTAGGGAGTATTTGGTTGGAGAATTTGTATGGAGGTGGTATCCGCCTGCCGTTAAGGATAAGTTCGGAATGGGTTCGACAGGTCCTTATCAAGTCATAAAGAAGCTTACCTCTGTCACCTATATGGTGCGGAGGGACATGGTTTCTGAGCCCAGGGTTTTTCATGTCGACCACCTCAAGCCATACGAGGGGATTCTTCCACCGGTAGACTGGTCGGAATCGCCTGTGCCGCATACAGAACAGGGTTGTCTGGGTGTTGGTAATGATGCACTGGTGTTACCGTCTGTTAATGGGGGGAGTGACCAGGTTGACGCGGAAATATCTGAGGAGCACGATAGTGTAGGATTTCCTCTAGATATTAGCCATAACCCCATTCCTTCGACATTGTCCCAGAACAGTTATTTAGATACCTCTGTAGATCCATGTACGCGTCAAATTCTACTCCGCCGTACCAGATGTGGCAGGGCTGTGCATAACCCGAACCGGTATTCACCCTAAGTTAATCTAACTTAGTGGGTAGCTGGGTGGCAGAGACTCCGGTTCCCGGTCTGGGTGGAAGAAGGGCCCCTTCCATCTGAATCGGAGGTTGGTTCCTCTGTTACTGGGGTTAATTGTAGAGTAGTTTTGTTCTAGTACGGGGATTTCAGGATGCTTTGTTTCTTCTCGTTACAGAGTCTAAGTATGGATGTTCTGGACATTAATGTACCTGATGAGGAGGTCATGCAGCTGGATGATGATATGCGACCAGAGTGGGTCGAGGGCGGCATGCCCTGTACAGTCGTCCAGTGTGGACAACATGTGTACAAGGCACGGAGCAGTTTTAACCGCCATTGGCGGGGGTGCCACCGCCCCTTTACGCGGCTGTTCTTGTGTACCAAATGCAACTATCGTAACGATAGAAGAAATCAGTTGACGAGACATCTTCAGTCTGAGAAACCTCAATTCGCAAGAAGTTCTAGCAAATCTCCAGAGTAAATTCGTCATAGTCCCAGCAGACAAAGCTCCGAATAATATAATATTCATATGTAAATATTACTATTACCAGGTGCTGGTTAAAGAATTGAATGTAGACATATCTTCATCAAATACGTCTACTTACTCCCAAACTGCATTTACTCTGGAAGATTTATTTAACAATCACAAAAAGTTTCTCAGGGATAGAGGTATTTGTCTTCCAACCAATCATAACGACATACCAAAAATATACTGGACTCCCAAAATGCATAAATCACCATACAAAGCTAGATTCATAGCTGGTTCTAAAAGCTGCACCACCAAACTTCTTTCAACCCTATTAACGAGGGCCCTTCAGGAGGAGGAGGTAAAAGCATTTTGGGAAAGGTATTGCGCCACTATTTCTAAGAACTCTGGCGTTGAATGTATGTGGATATTGAAAAACTCAAAATGTCTTACGGAAGAACTTGATGCCAAAGGTCACATACCGTACAGACATGTATCCACATGGGATTTCTCGACTCTCTATACTACAATCCCTCATCAGGACCTTATTGACCGTATAAGTTCATTAATAGTATCTGTGTTCAAGAAAACTGATCGTAGATATATTAATGTCGGAAGCCATAAAGCATTCTTTAGCTCGACTACATACAAGAGATATCATTCATGGGATGTTTCTTTGTTTATAGAGTTGCTTGAATTTCTCATTAAAAATATCTATGTGAAATTTGGCAACACAATATATCAGCAGCATATAGGTATTCCAATGGGTACTAATTGTGCACCCCTGTTGGCTGACCTGTATCTGTTCTCTTATGAATATGACTATATGCAGGCGCTTTCAAAAACCGATCCATTCAAAGCCCGTTCCTTCTCATTCACCAAACGCTATATAGACGATCTTCTCGCTGTGGATAATCGCTATATAAATGACGCAGTGAAGGATATATATCCACCTTCACTGGATTTGAAGGAAACTACAGATAGCCCTACAGGCACATCTTATTTAGATCTCTATCTCTATAAAAATGAAGCGGGCATTCTCTCTCGTCGACTTTATGACAAAAGAGATGATTACAATTTCGACATCGTAAACTATCCCTTTCTGGATAGTAATATTCCAGTGGGACCTGCATATGGCGTATACATATCTCGTTTAGTAGCATTTGCTAGATCCTGTGTTAAATGTGATGATTTTAATCAACGTCACAAAACATTGTTGCAGAAACTTATAAAACAGGGCTATTCCACCAAGCGCCTCCACTCAAAGTTTCTCAAATTTGGCGATACATATCGCATGCTGATAGCAAAATACGAACGTAGCGTGCAAGATCTATGGCGCTACGTTTCGTAACTTGTGTCTAATTCCGCTTAACCCGGGGCTAGGGGCCGTATGAACCCATGTACTTCAAGATCCTCATGGTACTCATATGAACAGTCACAATCAAAGCGTGACTGAGATACATCATTCTTTAGATGACGACTTTACAACGAATATTATGGATTAAGAATACTGATCAGCGATACGGATTTGATATTTTTGGAACATCATGATGTCTTCCCGGCATCATTGAAAACTGTTGACCGCTTCTCTCTTGCAGGCAACAAGCCTGTGTGTATGTATGCAATGATTGTCTTTTTGAATTTGATGCTAATACTGTTATATGGAATATGGAATAGGTCTTTGGATTATGGACGCGGATATTCTCTAATGGACGACGGCTGGATTATGAATGACGGACTAGACCCTTGTAATCTTCAGTCCACCCATGCCATGGGGGCAGCGGACGCACATATAGCAGCGGAACAATGTGAGACCGTGTCTGTTCCCAACAGTCGCTATATCGAAACTGGCCAGTCCAAGTGCCCTAAGCAGAAAATCACCATCCATGTGGAGGAACGTGAAGAGGCAAAGCGGCGAAGGCACGCGTTGCCTGACTGCTCTGCACCCGAGATAGCTGGGTCCTCTTCGCATACGTGCAGAGACGAGGAGGTGCGTTTCGTGGAAGACAGAACTGGCAAAGTTAGAATGGATACCCGGGTGAAGCCAAAATGGATGCCGAAGTTCAAGAATCAAACAAAAGAGAGAGGATTTTGTTTAAGGACTATCGGTCTATACTTTTATTTAACAAATGCATTTGTTTTGTTCTTGTAAAAAAAAAAGTACATTTGTTTAAGGGGGAGGAGTGTAAGGGAAGAGTTATTTCCCTTTGTATATGCCGATGTGCATTGTCTCAAAATGTTTATATTTTGTATAATATCTATTGTTACCAATTTAATTCTGATTTGTTTGTTTAAGTAATATGTGGAGACTTATGAATTACTCGTTTGTAAGTTGCTGTATGTGATGATAATGTTTTGCTTTATTTATCAATATGATTACTGTAGGAGAAATAGTTCAGTTGCCATCAGTTTTGTTAGCCCGGTTTTCATTTATAAGCTTTGAGTTTAAGTGATTCTGGGCTTCCACTATGAGGATTTTCCGAAGGTATCGTGTTTGCCTGAGAATTCTTATAGCTTTTATTTAGCGTTCGTGGGGGGAGTCCGCCAACTGCCAACTGAACGAAGGTGCCATGTACGCCTGTCAGTTTGACTGTTGGTGTCAATACCAAAAGTAGATTATCTTATTGTAGTTCGGGCAGTAAGTCCTCGTAGTGGAAGCCACCGGACTTATATTATATTGGCCAGTTCTTTTGTGATGTGTAAACTGTGATGTCCACGTAAACTTAGAAATCTATTAAATGTTATTGCATAAACTCCCGACTTGGTGTTCTCTTTGACAGATCTTAGTTATTTCGGTTGCATTGCATACGCCATTTGGAATCTTAACGTACGAACCTGGGTAGATACGGAGGGCAACGAAGTTGTCTCCCGTTACACTCGTAAACTAGTGATCAGTTTAGGCAAACAACTCTCCAGTAATCCCTGGAATCCACAACTGCGACAGTCGTACAATAAAACTAAAAAAGACTACCAGAAACTCGTAAAAAGAAAAAAGGATCTACAAACAAACTATCATTGATAATTTAAGAAATCTGAGCAGCCCCAACAGTAAAGAATTTTGGACCCTCGTACAATCACTCGAGAATATCGATACATTGAATCCCGCATCTGGCCCACCCCTTTCCGAATTATACAAACATTTTGACACCATTAACCACCAAAATCAGTCAAACAGTACCGATGGTGAAGTGAAAGAGGAAATAAATACCCTAGAGCAGTCTGATCATGGAAATAACCATCTTTCTGAGCCAATATCCTTAAGTGAAATAAAGGCGGCTATTAAAACTCTAAAAAATAACAAATCAGCCGGTCCTGATATAGGCTAATAAATGAAATATTAAAATACGGGCAACTGTCTCTTCTTTCTCCTATCACCAAATTGTTTAATTGTATCCCGCAGGCTGGAATTTTCCCATCGATGTGGGCCCAGGGCTACATAGTTCCAGTTCATAAAAAAGGCGCCAAAGGAGAAGCATCAAATTATAGGGGAATCACTATCTTGAACAGTCTCGGCAAACTTTTCACTAAACTCCTTAATAACAGACTTTCAAGTAACATCCTTCCAGAAGAACAAGCAGGCTTGCGTCCAGATCGTCGAACAACAGACAATCTTTACATTATTTCTACTCTTATAGATAAATATGTTAAGAAAAAGAAACAATTATTCTTCTGTTTTGTCGACTTTAAGCAGGCATTCGACTCGGTTTGGCACAACGGTTTGTTCTTGAAGCTCCTTCGAATAGGAGTTCGTGGAAAATTCTACAAACTCATTAAAGACATGCATACAAAAACAGTACTTCAAGTTAAGCAAAACAACTCGCTCTCGCCTAAATTAGACAGCTTGGTGGGAGTCCGCCAGGGAGACAACCTCAGTCCTACCCTCTTTAACGTATTCGTTCATGACCTCCAGTTCAACCACACGGGAAATGACTCGCCCTTATTACATAAAGAGGCTATATCACACCTAATGTATGCAGATGATTTGGTAATAATGTCGAAATCTGAGGGTGGTTTGCAAAATAGCCTTAATCAACTAAAACTATACTGTAGCACCTG
The DNA here is from genome assembly GCA_036873755.1 of Hanleya hanleyi. Classification (NCBI taxonomy): domain Eukaryota; kingdom Metazoa; phylum Mollusca; class Polyplacophora; order Lepidopleurida; family Hanleyidae; genus Hanleya; species Hanleya hanleyi. The sequence goes on along the minus strand of JAVTVY010021132.1, from coordinate 63,197 downwards.
GCATCTCAACATAAATACTGATAAAACTAAAGTAATGATTCTACAACAGCGGAAACGGAAGAAAAACTTATCTCCTATTTTCCAGATAGGTGATACAACACTTCAAATAGTTCAATCCTACCGATACCTTGGGACTACTTTGAACGACAAAGGCCAGTTCACAGACGCTGCACTTGATTTAAAGCAAAGAGCTCAGAAGGCATTGTATAAGAGCAAAAACTGCTCAAGAACACAAAAAACTTCTGGATTAGCATTGAAAAACTAAATAAAACACATTCAGAACAAATTTTGTAAAATGGCCCTCGGATCTTCTCGTCGGACACATTCCCTTGCATGCCGAGCAGAACTTGGACTTTTTTTCCCCCTTCACTTCGACATCCTCATGGCTGCTCTGAAATACGACGACCGACTCCAAAACACACAAAATACACTTCTTAAAGATGCTTATGCCTCTGGTAACCAGAACTGGAAAACAACAGTTGCCAAGTTCAAGAATGCAGCGAACTTGGCAACTGGTGATATAAAAAACATGACTAAAGTTTCAGAAGAATAGATACTACCACCAAATGAAATTGCAGCTGGAGCAAGACTACAAAAACTATTTCCTCAAAAAAGTTCAAGAGCACACCCAATCTGGTAAACTGACTCTCCTCTCAACCATACATGAAGAATACAAATTGCAGGATTACCTAGAAAATATACAAAACCCGGATCATAGACGAACAATAACAAAACTACGAATCAGCTGTCACAAACTCGAAATAGAGACCGGTAGGTATAAAAACACCCCAAGGTGTGACCGGATCTGTCGCTACTGTACCCAAAATGTAGTCGAAGATGAAGTACACTTCTTGCTACACTGTCCTCGACATAACAAACACAGAGATTATATAAACCAAATTATCCACGGTAACCGACTCCCTCATCATCCGGAAATTATAAAAGTTAAATCTATATTAAATCCCCACAGAGACAATGCTTCAAAAATAGCAAGACTGGTACACCAAATGTACCAGTCAAGGCTAGTAGTATATAGCAACCCGCAGGGGCCTTATTGACCTTTGACCTCAGAAATTTGCATATTACGTGACAGAGGTCAAAGGTCAATGAGTGCACTTGACCTGTATCCTTTCATCTTCACCATGGATCATGTTTAGACATGTTAGGGTTTTTCCCATCACGTGCGGTATGACGTCACTTCCGGTCTGTGTGAATGGGGCCTGTGAATGGGACATGTACTGTCTGTGGGGTTTTTCCCTACAATATCGTTCACTTGCGTGTTTTTTCGGTGTGATGGGTACGTTCGGTGAGAGGGGAACATGATAGGCCATGTACTGTCTGTACTTCTCGCCAGAATTTCGCTGTCGTCTGCTTGTCACGTGCCGAACACCTGGCTCCCCCGAATTGCAACATTGTTGCACGTTCGATTGACCTATATCCGGGTCGTATACCATTGATGGGATGCATGTACTGTATTCGGGGAATCACGGGGAGATCACGTGATAGTTCAAGGTCATATTGAATGATAGGAATGCGTGTACTGACCTGTTCATCCGTGGTTTACATCCGGGGACTTATATCCGGGTCCTTTAGCTGTGTGTTCCGAGTTTACACGGGAACAGTCGGGTAGTTACGGAGGAAGACACGGAGGTGACCGAGGCTGTTACGGAGGTCACCGAAGAGACACGGAGGTTACCGAAGAGACACGGAGGTGGCCGAAGATGTCACGGAGTTTACCGAATAGACACGGAGGTGCCCGGGGAATCACGGGGAGATCAGGTGATAGTTCAAGGTCATATTGAATGATAGGAATGCGTGTACTGACCTGTTCATCTGTCGTTTACATCCGGGGACTTATATCCGGGTCCTTTAGCTGTGTGTTCCGGGTACATCCGAGTTTACACGGGAACAGTCGGGTAGTTACGGAGGAAGACACGGAGGTGACCGAAGATGTCACGAAGGTTACCGAGGCTGTTACGGAGGTCACCGAAGAGACACGGAGGTGGCCGAAGATGTCACGGAGTTTACGGAAGAGACACGGTGGGTGTGTGTAAAATTAAGATTTGTCCCGAAAATATAAAAAGCGGAACACGGACTTTACCCCTAAACTAGGGGAAAACCCCTATCAAGGGCGTATATTGACTCCCATTGACTTTTGACCTCCAGTATAGAGTGCGTATATTCACTACCAATGACCTTTGATCTCAAAAATTTGCATATCGTGACCTTTGACAGCCAATCAGAAGCGACTATTTTGACCTCATCTGACTGTATGCATGTACTGACTTGGTTCTGGGGGTTTTCCATCATGGGGAGTGCGCAGGTGTATGACGTCACTTCCGGTCTGCGTGAATCGGGTGTGACCTGGGACTATGGGATGCATGTACTGACTTGGTTCTGGGTTTTTTCCATCACGGAGTGGTCACGTGATAGTTCAAGGTGATTTGAATGATAGGAATGTATGTACTGACCTGTTCATTCATCCGGGGACTTGTTTACATCCGGGTCATTCATTGTGGTGGGTTCTGCGCAAGTGTGTGACGTCACTTCCGGTTTCACTAAAACTACCTCCGAACACAGAAGAGTTCCAATTTTTACTTAGACGTAGGGTCCGTGTTTTCCCCGGCCCGCCCCGCCCCGCCGCGGCCGCAGCGCGCGCGCGCGCGGGTGATCCGGAAGTGCGCGGCATCACCCGAAGTGCGCGGCATCACGCGCGGATGAATGTCGGGTCAAAGGTCACATCCAGGTCAAAGGTCTCCCTTTCGGCAAGGTTCGGCAACAATGTTGCGGCATCGATATACAGAGCTTGAACACAAAAAGGGGATTGTAAATTAACCTGGAAAGGATGGGAAGTTCCATTTGGACCAATCAGCGGTCGAGAAAAAGAGCCAATGAGCGATCGATAAAAGAACCAATGGACGGGTACTAGAATTTCGCTCACGTCTGCGCCTACATCCGGGTACTGGAATACTTTCGCCTACGTCCGCGCCTACATCCGGGTACTTCTATGTAGGTATATAAAAGTGGGAATGTTTAGGGCATTGCTGCATTCATTGCCCTGCCGATCGGAGCTACCTGACCAGTCTGCCTGACCAGCCTGAGCCTATCTGACGAGAGGAGCTACTTGCCTGACCCTCACCAGCCTGAGCCTGCCTCACCGGAGCTATACCATGAGACGTGGAGAAGATTTTCCGGGGGATCCAGGAGCGCCTCCGGCGCTGTAATCTTTGTTGTTGTTGTTGCTCTCTTTTTGGACTAACCCATCAGAATAGTACGTATCACGGACTACACCCGTAGAGCTACGTCTAGGCGCGCATGTGTGACATGGTCTATAAAACACGCCCATTCCTACGGTTACAGAGCCATGATGGAGACCCATCCCTATGCGACTCGCATTTTACAGCATGCGACCGTGGTTAATTCACTCACGGATTACCGAGCAGTGGTTCGGTCCATATTTGGAGATGGCGACGACAACGAGGGGCGACGCCAGATCCTGAACGAGTTTACAGAAGCGGTCCTGGACAGAGTGCACTCGATGGAGAGGCGTGCTATCACCCACAACTACTGGACTATGACAGCCATCCTTGATGCTCGGACTATGAACCACGAACGCTCACGCTCACGCCGGAACCAGCTACGGCTCGTTGGCCTAGTAATGGTCTGTGCCCTATTGACCCTGGCGCTGTGGCATTGACAGTGGGACCTCACCATAAATACGAGAGACAGTCAGAGTGTGTGTCATTCACCGATCGTCATTGGGTCAACCATGTCACCAGTCCTACGAGCCATCCTTCCCCTTACACCCCTGGTGGGGTTACACGTCTATGAAGATAAAGTCACCATCGTTGAAGACCGTGGAGATGTTTGCTGGTCGCGCGCTGAGGCCGTATCGAATACGGTTACGCTACACCGTGACGGCTGGACCAAATTTAAACGGGTGTTGAGCGGTGAGCTCGACGGAAACCTCATCCACATAGACAATGCCACTTACGTAAACCGTGGACCGTTCTCCCCACGCCTGGGCCGTTACCAAGACCCTACGCGAGGCTTCACCCTAGACTCCGATCTGTGAACAGCCTTCGAGAAAGTGGTGCCTATCGTGGACCAGCTGTTTACACCGGACGAGCGATCAGCTGTTCAGTTGGGCTGGGCTCGTGCCCTGAGTGAAGCGGCGGCAGAACCCAATGAACAAATTACCAAACCTAGCAATGAACCAGACGACCATGCCATTGGTTATCCGGCTAGACTTTCAGCCCAGTGACATGACCACCCGATCCTTTGATCTCACGGGGTTCTTCCTATAAATACGCGAGACAGTACAAATCTTGTACCATTCACGTACTGATCATGACGGAGGCAGTACGGGCGTATCTCAGCTTGACCCCGAGGTCTTCCTGCACGTCTATGCGGATACGGTCGATATCATGGAGGAGGTAGGAGACATCTGTGATGCAGACCCTACACAACCGTGCCCGGCTCATATTCGTCTGTCCCGGGAGGGCTGGACCAAATTCAAACGGGTGTTGTCTGGTGAACTGGACGGCGACCTCATTCACTTGTGTCACGATGTGTACATCCGACGCGGCCCCTTCTTTGCTCAATTGGCTCGGCTAGATGGAGGTATAGTGCATTTTACCCTTCACCCTGTTCTATGGTCTGCATTGGAAGATGCCGTGGCAGATGTGGATCAAGTGCTTACGGAGGAAGAGCGGTCATCAGACGAGTTGGACTGGTCATTTACCATGGACACTGTGGAAGCCAACGAAGAAAATCAGAAAGAAACTCCGGCCCAAGATATACCGTTATAAATAAACGATAGAGGCAGGGTCCATCATCATTTGTCACCATGAAGAGCTGGGAGAAGGTGTCTTGCCGGCATCATTGAAAAATGTTGACCGCTTCTCTCTTGCAGGAAACAAGCCTATGTTTTTGTATACTGTGATTGTCTTTTTGAATTTGGTGCTAATTACAAGGGTCTAGTCCGTCATTCATAATCCAGCCGTCGTCCATTAGAGAATATCCGCGTCCATAATCCAAAGACCTATTCCATTTCCATATAACAGTATTAGCACCAAATTCAAAAAGACAAAAGTATACATACACATAGGCTTGTTTCCTGCAAGAGAGAAGCGGTCAACAGTTTTCAATGATGCCGGCAAGACATCATGATGTTCCAAAATATCAAATCCGTATCGCTGATCAGTATTCTTAATCCATAATATTCGTTATAGTCGTCATCTAAAAATGATGTACCTCAGTCACGCTTTGATTGTGACTGTTCATATGAGTACCATGAGGATCTTGAAGTACATGGGCTCATACGGCCCCTAGCCCCGGGTTAAGCGGAATTAGACACATGTTACGAAACGTAGCCCCATAGATCTTGCACGCTACGTTCGTATTTTGCTATCAGCATGCGATATGTATCGCCAAATTTGAGAAACTTTGAGTGGAGGCGCTTGGTGGAATAGCCCTGTTTTATAAGTTTCTGCAACAATGTTTTGTGACGTTGATTAAAATCATCACATTTAACACAGGAAAATGAAATAGGTCTTTGGATTATGGACGCGGATATTCCCTAATGGACGACGGCTGGATTATGAATGACGGACTAGACGCTTGTAATTGGATAACTTATACTACAGTCCCGACAGTCCGGCGGCCTATAGTGCATTGTCGGCTCTCTATCGAGCGGCCAAACCCCAGGGGATACAACGTGCCCAAGTCCGAGATTGGTTAAAAAAACAAGACACCTATACCTTACATCGATCTGTCCGTCGCCATTTTCTACGAAACCGGGTCATCGTGGGTGGTATAGATGCCCAGTGGCAAGCGGATTTGGTCGATATGAGCGCCTTTGCCAAACACAACGATGGGAATCGGTATATCTTGACGTGCATCGATATCCTGTCGAAGTATGCGTGGGTGGTACCCATCCGGACGAAAACGGGTGCGAATCTCATAGCGGCGTTCAAAGACATCTTCAAGACCGGGCGCAAACCTTTGTATTTGCAAACCGACGAAGGCACGGAATTCCTCAACAGACTGTTCCAACAGTTTCTGAAAGCCCAGAAGGTGTTTTTCTTCCATACGTACAACGAGACCAAGGCTTCCGTTGTGGAAAGGTTCAACAGGACAGGCCGCATGTATAAATATTTCACCTATAAGAATACAAGGCGGTACATCGATGTTCTCCCGAAACTTGTGAGTGGATACAATCGAGCCTATCACCGGAGTATAGAGAGAGCCCCCATTACCGTCACCCAACGCAATGAAGCCCAAATCCGGCGTGTCGTGTACCCCAAGCAATCGCAGCGAACGCCGAAGGAGGTGTTGAAGGTCGGGGACCCTGTACGGATCAATAAAGTCAAGGGCAAGTTCGAGAAAAGTTACTTGGCCAACTGGAGCGATGAGCACTTCCTGATTAAACGGCGCCTACCCCGACAGCAGCGAGTCTATGAACTGGAAGATCTTCAAGGGGAACCGATGCTAGGGACGTTTTACGACACGGAATTACAGCCTGTCGTAAAAACAAAGCAAGACTACTACACGGTGGAGCAGATTTTGAAAACGGAACGCCGCCGTGGCAAACTGTTTCATTTCGTCAAATGGCAAGGCTGGCCCAGTTCCTTCAACTTCTGGGTCGCGGCCAACCAGGTGAAACGACTATAAAGCCAGACACCACTACCGTCATCCTTCATTCCACGTTCGACCATGAACACGGCGCTATGGACCAACAGCAGCTGCCTCTGAACGCAGCGTCTCCCAAAACGCGCAAAGCGCAAGTGGGCTTTGTGGCCATATTGCTAATCCTGCTGAGTGTGTTGTACGGAGCAGTGTTTTACGACGTAGCCTATCTCAGCACGCTACTTAACCAACTGAGAACTCCAGCCACCAGTGAAACCGGTCTACAGATAGCACCAGTCAACCGCGTATCGAGCCCAGTCACCACCTCACCCCGTGTAGAAGCCACATCGAGCTCCACACCAAGCTCCACACCTACACCAAGTACACCCACTACGTCTGAAAACCCACCGGATTTCATCCCTCACAGTGAACAGACAACCACGACCGACGTTGTACCCACCACCATCACTCACAGTGAACAGACAACGACGATCGGCGTTGTACCCACCACCACTCCAGTTCACTCGTACCAAATTTACAAGAGCGGGTTACCACGACAGCGCATACAGCTCGAACCATGGACCCTCGGTGGCAGCATCCCTTCACTTGCGTCATCGCAGGACCGACGGGCTCCGGCAAAACGCACTTCGTCAGGAAGCTCCTTCAACACGCCGACAGCATGATCACCCCACCCATTGCCCGAGTCGTGTGGTGTTATGGAGAATGGCAGGCAGCGTATGCAGCAATGCCCCATATCACGTTCGTGGAAGGCCTACCTAACCTGGCCGATTTGGAACCCGACACCTTGGTGGTTCTGGATGATCTCATGGCGGAGACGGATGCGCGGGTCACCCAACTCTTTACCAAAGGTAGCCATCATCGACGGCTCAGCATCATCTACATTGTGCAGAATCTGTTCAGTAAAAACAAAGAACATCGGAACATCAGCTTAAATGCTCACTATCTAGTGGTCTTCAAAAACCCGAGAGACACCACTCAACTGCTGCACCTGGCGAGACAGATGTATCCCGGCCGCACACCGTTTGCGTTGGAAGCCTTTAAAGATGCGACAACCCCTCAGCACGGGTATATGCTCTTCGACCTCAAGCAAGGCACCCCCGATCACCTTCGACTACGGACCGGAATCTTTCCCGGAGAGACCCACCACGTTTACATGCAAAAATAATGTAAACACACCCACATTGGCTCCCTCAGCTGGGGTGTGTGTGTTTGATGATGGGGATAATACAAAGAATTAATACCACATCATGGTTGACCTCGTCTCTGTTCGATATTCAGGAGGTAGCCCGCAAAAGGATAAAAAGAGCAGAGTTGTGGGTTCTGGCATTAGTTGTACATGATGTCTGCGCGAGTACGGAAGCACGCTCCCACGCTCCGTGTATTGAAGACGGCCCCACCCGAGTTGGTCCGAACCATTGTACGCGGTGCGGACCCTGACCTTGTACGCTGTCTGTGCGAGATCGGGTACAACCTGTTGAAAGGCAACGTACCACTGACTCCGGCTCAGAAGACCAAATTGACCAAGCATAAGACAGGTCTCCGAACTTTAGTCCAGAAGCGAGTCTCTCAAACACAAAAGAAAAAGGTGTTACAGAAAGGCGGCTTTCTCGGGGCCATGTTAGCACCGTTGGCCGCTTCCGTGTTGGGTCCAGTATCGGGTGGACTCTTCGACCGACAATGAATCACACGAAAAAAATGGTCCTCGTCGAACCACGGTTCCTTCAAAACCTCCAATCACCCTACCCTGTCCCACCTACGGTGAAGACCATAAACACCCTCGATGGACAGATGCAAAAGACCGGGGTTAAGCGACAGTGAGAAAGTACAACGGTACAATGAGACGCTTCAACGGTACATGACGTTCATGGACCAATACAAAACCCTCTCTACCCCACCACCACCACCACCACCACCACGTGACACACCGCCGACCTCAGCACAGCTCCAACAGCCGCCATTACCAGGGGTACCACCCACATCCCCACAGTGGGTGGAAGATGAAGTCCTGAAGAGTGTACCTGCATCGTTCAAGAAACAAGCTGGCCTGGTATTACAACGGATGAAGCAGAATCCTAACATGACTTGGAATGATAAAGGCGAACTCCTGGTACAGAATCAGGTGGTCCCCGGTACCCACATGACGGATTTAGTGAATGACCTGATGCGTCAACGCAGGTCGCACACGGATCCTCGAGGATGGGAGGTCTTCGCTCAAGGCTTGAAAGACATGCATGTACCACAGGAATTGGTGGGGAACCCCCAGCGCTGGGCCTTTATGCAGCGTGACTCACCGAGTCGTGCACCACGACAGACTCCACAACCTTGGGAATGGCAACCGCAGACTCCTCCCAAAACACCACCACAACGGGCACCTTCTTTTCAGGCTTTTAAAAAACCACCCTTGATCAGGACACCCCACATCTCCAGAGCCGTGACACGTAGCAAGTCACCGCGACGAACACGACGCCGGACACAACCGCCCAAGGCCTGGAACACCTATTAAAATCAACAGCAGCAGCAGGACAGCTCAGTCGCCATGTTTTACCTCACCCTACCCAGTAACAGTTCGCTGGATGTGTTTCCTGACAACACCGTGGCCAAGTACGTCACCCAGTTACCGCAACCGTTGCATTTACCTGGACGATGGAAATGTGGCCTCGTGGATATCCAATACCCTTACTCGTGGTACAACGTGCGAGCCAATGAAGTGTGGTACGAGGTGACCTACGAAGGCAAAAACACCCGACTCACCCTCCCCGAAGGCCAATACGATACCCCCAAGGAGTTCATGGGTGGGCTGACAAGACTGTTGCATTATAAGGCTCTACGGGAGGTCACGAATACTTCAAAACCCATCAAATCCTTTCTCTTCAAGAATCAAGTGGACTTCGATTACAACGCACACAACGACAAGGCACAGATCCTTCTTACCGCCAACGTGAGTGTCGTACTGAGTCCTATCCTACAGCAAATGCTGGGTCTCGCTCACGCGACCTACACGGGTCCATCCGAGGACCATGGCCAGATCCCGATGGATATGAAGTCGGGTATGTACGGACTCTACGTCTACTCGGACGTAGTCGACAACCACATCGTGGGCGATATCAACACACCTCTGTTACGGGTGGTCCCCATTAAAAAGACGTATGGAGATCAAATCACCCACAGTTTCACCCACATGCTCTACCTGCCCGTACGACAAACCGACATCAACACTATCACGGTGGATATAAGAGATGACACGGGACGACCGGTGGCATTCGAACGAGGAAAAGTGGTGCTGACACTTCATTTTCGACAAGCACGTGCTCCCCACTTTGCATAATGAAAGTACCTTACGAGTGCGATGCACGCAGCTATATGGACTATTATGCCCAACAGGCCGGGGGTGGCTTTCCGGTCTTTAGCGGTGCACGCATGCAACGAGGACATGGGATGGGGAACATACTCGGCAGCATCGTCAAAACGTTCCTGCCCTTGGTGACGCGTGGGGTGAAAGCAATCGGCAAACAAGCGGTACGCAGTGGACTGGAAGTGGCCGGTGATGTCTTGGGTGGTACAGCACCCAAAGAAGCCTTGAAACGACGGGCCAAAGAAGCGGGAGGCGTCTTGGTGGCCAAAGCACAACGCACCGTAGGGAATAAAAGAGCTGCCCCACCGAGACCACGCACCAGTCGACGACCGACCCAGCGACGACGCACATCGAAGACCCAGGATATCTTTTCTTAAACATGTCCTTGATCCACGCAGAGTCTTGTCCCTCCACCAACAGTGAATTTGATTTGTGGACCGTGCCGCCCACACAGACCAGTGCCGAACAAGGATTATGGGTGGAGCATCTCCCGCTCTCCAGCATCAACAAAACAGGGCCCATTGAGTTCACCATCAGTAAGGCGGATACGGCCTATGTGGATTTAGCCCATACATACTTGTATGTGAAAGCCAAGGTCGTCAATGGGGATGGCTCCAGAATCATCCAAGCTGCAACGGTGGGCCCGACGAATCTCTGGCTGCACTCGATGTTTCAACAGGTGACAAACTCAGCGACAAACTCATCAGTGACTCGACCAACACGTACCCCTATCGAGCCTACATCGAGACACTGTTGTCGTATGGCCGAGAGGCTAAAAAATCTCAGTTGACAGCCGCTTTATTCTACCAGGACACACCCGAGCACATGGACACGGTGGGCAATGTGGGATATAACAAACGGAAGGCTTTCACTGCGAACGGTGCCTCGGTGGATCTCATGGGTCGACTACACGCAGACATGTTCATGCAAGACCGGTACCTCTTGAACAAGATCCCCATCAAAATCCGACTGATACGGGCGCCTCCGACCTTCGCCTTGATGGCCACTAACGTAGACGGGCATGCAGCTGACTATAAGATTGTCATCGAAGACGCAGTCCTGTATGTCCGAAAAGTGAAACCGAATCCAGCCGTTCAATTGGGACACATGAAAGCCTTGGAAACAAAACCAGCCCAGTACCCTATCCGACGTGTACAAACCAAAGTGTTCTCTGTGTCTGCTGGAAATATGAGCGCCAACAAAGAAAACCTGTTCCTGGGGGAACTACCCAAGCGATTGATCCTGGCCTGTGTGGAAAATACCAGTTTCAGTGGAGCCTACCCAGAGAATCCGTTTGACTTTAAACATTTCGGCATCAATTTTGTGGCCCTGCATGTGGATGGACAACAGGTCCCAGCCACGGCCTTAACACCGAACTTTGGGAGCAGGAATTTCATTCGAGCCTATCAGAGCCTGTTTACAGCCACCGGTCAAATCAACCAGGACGAAGGGAATATGATCAGTCGGGAGGACTACGCGAACGGATACACGTTGTTCTGTTTCGATCTGACCCCCACCTTAGAGAACGACCATCAGCTGGCTCTGGCCAAGCAAGGCAATTTACGGTTGGAAATCCACTTTGCACGAGCCCTCGGGACCACCGTCAATGTGATCTGCTACGCCGAGTTTGACAACATCATTCAAGTGGACAAGGCGCGCAACGTCCTGTGTGACTTTTCCACCTAACATGGATACAGACCAGATAACCACCGTGCTGGAGAATGACCCAGGGACACGTATGGTCTTTCAAGGGGTGTTCGCCCGAGATGTGTTCCCATTAGACCGTGTGTATCCTGCTGCATACGTTCTCAACACGGACCCGATGGATCGGCCCGGTGAACATTGGGTGGCCGTGTACTTTTTTTCTTTTTTTTTTATATAATTTTATTCGTTTTCATATATACATATAGTTACATTGACATACAAAAACCGTGTTACAGGACATAACATGTGACATACATACAGATTGCCAACATAACACTAGACATTCTCCTATTCCTCCTTTCAAAACATTAACTATAAAGACACTATTTTCGGTGGGGGGGAAGGGTGCTCAACATAAATACACAGAAATATGTGGACCAACATATATATACAAGACCAACATATATACATTACACCATCTGCATATCACAAACATATAACGCCAAACAGTACAGATCTAGAACATATTGCAACTGAATAACATACATACAAATACATTATTCTTGGTCTTCTCTAGAGTGAAAGAAATCTCGAAATAAAATCCATTTCTTTGCAAATTTATCACCTAATATTTCTGTATTATTTGTATATTTTTCTGATGAATAATTATTGCAGAAAACATATAGAAGCGATTTGATATTAATTGGCGAATTTGTAAACTTGTTACGGTATATATAGTTTTTGGTTATTAGCATCAGTGTATTGAGACTTCTTTGTTCTCTTCCCCACCCCAAAATAATTGTATCCTTTGTTATCTCCCCTCTCATCCCGGTAGTATCATGTAGCCACCGTCGAAGCTCTTTCCAAAGTGTTTGTACTTTTTCGCATTTTATAAACAGATGTTCTAGTGTTTCCCGTTCTCTTCCACAGTAACTATATTTATCATTATCGGAAATGTTTATTTTATGTAAAAAGGAATTAGTTACTAAAGTTCGATGCAAAATTTGATAATGTAAATTTCTCAATTCTCAACAAAAGCTAGTTAGAAAAACGTCTTTCCAGTTAATTTTCTGTGATGAGCGTAAATACCTTTCCCATATCTCCATTGAGTTTGGACTTTCACTCTGATTAGTATTCAATACAATATAATACGCTTTACTACCTCTTCCCTGCCTTACCAATCTTTGGAAATAGACTGGAAATGTTGGCGAAGTTAAGCACAGGGGAGAGAACTCATTTCTGGTTCTCTAAAGCCAGATTTTTGGAATATTTTTTATTATTCGAGCGTGATCTAAAAATGTTCCTTTGACTTTAAATTCAGATTTTAAATCAGATAGTGACTTAATATTTCCGCTACTGTCTATGAGGTCTCTGATGTATCTAATGTTGTTTTTATACCAATTTTCTAACAAATATGAAGATTTGAAGTTTGAATTATACCACAGTGGTTCATCATATATGTCATTAATATTTGATACTTTTAGCGATTTTTGAAATTTTGACCAGGCATTTAATACATCTTTCCAGAACGGATTGGTTGTATTTAAATTTCTTACAAATCCTGCACCGACATTACATACTTTTTCATAATCATCAGAATCTAGGAGTTTTCGCCATTTTCGGTTTTGAGAGATAAGTCTTTTGATCCAAGTGATTTTGAGCGAGTCAATTTGAAGTCGTAGGTTAACCATTCGTAATCCTCCCGATTTGTAATCCTGTGTTATGATGGATCTTTTGATTCGATCATTTCCACCATTCCAAATGAATTTAAAGAGAATAGTATTGATGGTTTTTATATACTCTTCTGGGGGATTGGGTAAAGCAAGGAAGAGGTGAATGAGCTTCGACAGAGCTAGTGATTTTATAACAGTGATCTTACCAAGCAGTGTCAAGTTTCTCAACCTCCATCTGTTCAATTCCTTCTTCAGTTCTTCTATTTTTGCAAGGTAATTCATTCTCCATATATCATGAAAATTCGTTGAAGATAATTTTATTCCCAAGAGGTCAAATTCGTTGCCCCAATCTAGTTTCATATTCTGACAAAGTTTTATTTCGGAACCAGACAGACACCCTATCCAAACCGATTTTGTTTTTTCTATATTTATTTTTGGCCGTGTACTTGACAGAACAGCAGGGCGAATACTTTGACCCGTACGGCCTGCCACCCCTCCATCCCGATTTAACAGACTTCATGGATCAAGGCACAGGGACGCGGTGTTGGAACAGTCAAACGTTGCAAAGCCTGACCAGTAGCGTGTGCGGACAATATTGCTTGTTTTACCTGTACCATCGATGCCGGGGAAGGATCTTATCTACCATCGTACAGATGTTTGACGAGTACCCCAAGGCCGAGGACCGCGATGTACTCGTATATGACTGGGCCGCCCATCATTTCAATGTACAAGCCCCGTTCTGGGCTTAAGTTCTTTCAATGTACAAGCCCCCTGTTCTGGGCTTCAGTTCTTTCAATGTACAAGCCCCCTGTTCTGGGCTTCAGTTTTCACGTGGTTGTTCTCACGTTGTTGTTGTTCACTGAATAAAAAAAATGAGATCTCACCAAAAAACCCTGTCTTGTGTGTTTTCTATATGAGCATAGTGCATGAAGGCTATAACAGACATGTGGGGATTCGGTCAATGAATGAGAAAAGTAGCCAATCAGTGGCCTAGGATGGGGCCAAATGTAACCCATCAATGTCCAGAAAACAATGCAAGAGCACTGCAGTAAAATAGAGAGCCAATGAAATCAGCCCACAGACCAAGTACATGTTTTGGTCTAGGTTACGAGCGGGCATTCCAACATTTGACGAGGAGTTACAAGTTACAAGGGCCACAGGTGAAGTGAGAAACAAAATGAGATCTCACCAAAAAAAAACACCTTGTCTTGTGTGTTTTCTATATGAGTATAATGCATGAAGGCTATAACAGACATGTGGGGATTCGGTGAAAACTGGCTTTGAACACCGTATTAGCCAATCAGTGGCCTAGGATAATCCGAAATTCACCCGCGCACTTCCGGTGATGCCGCGCACTTCCGGATCACCAGCGCGCGCGCGCGCTGCGGCCGCGGCGGGGCGGGACGGGGCGGGCCGGGGAAAACACGGACCCTACGTCTAAGTAAAAATTGGAACTCTTCTGTGTTCGGAGGTAGTTTTAGTGAAACCGGAAGTGACGTCACACACTTGCGCAGAACCCACCACAATGAATGACCCGGATGTAAACAAGTCCCCGGATGAATGAACAGGTCAGTACATACATTCCTATCATTCAAATCACCTTGAACTATCACGTGACCTCTCCGTGATGGAAAAAACCCAGAACCAAGTCAGTACATGCATCCCATAGTCCCAGGTCACGCCCGATTCACGCAGACCGGAAGTGACGTCATACACCTGCGCACTCCCCATGATGGAAAACCCCCAGAACCAAGTCAGTACATGCATACAGTAAGACGAGGTCAAAATAGTCGCTTCTGATTGGCTGTCAAAGGTCACGATATGCAAATTTTTGAGGTCAAAGGTCATTGGTAGTGAATATACGCACTCTATACTGGAGGTCAAAGGTCATTGGGAGTCAATATACGCCCTTGATAGGGGTTTTCCCCTAGTTTAGGGGTAAAGTCCGTGTTCCGTTTTTTATATTTTTTCTGGAGAAACTTTTACATGCACCCACCCATGCACCCAGGCCCCGATAAACCCGGGGACCGATATGACCCCTTTTGGATAGGGTTGATAGGTGTTTTCCCCTAGTTTAGGGATAAAGTCCGTGTTCCGCTTTTTATATTTTCGGGACAAATCCTAATTTTACATACACCCACCGTGTCTCTTCGGTAAACTCCGTGACATCTTCGGCCACCTCCGTGTCTCTTCGGTGACCTCCGTAACAGCCTCGGTAACCTCCGTGACATCTTCGGTCACCTCCGTGTCTTCCTCCGTAACTACCCGACTGTTCCCGTGTAAACTCGGATGTACCCGGAACACACAGCTAAAGGACCCGGATATAAGTCCCCGGATGTAAACCACAGATGAACAGGTCAGTACACGCATTCCTATCATTCAATATGACCTTGAACTATTACCTGATCTCCCCGTGATTCCCCCGGGCACCTCCGTGTCTCTTCGGTAAACTCCGTGACATCTTCGGCCACCTCCGTGTCTCTTCGGTAACCTCCGTGTCTCTTCGGTGACCTCCGTAACAGCCTCGGTCACCTCCGTGTCTTCCTCCGTAACTACCCGACTGTTCCCGTGTAAACTCGGAACACACAGCTAAAGGACCCGGATATAAGTCCCCGGGTGTAAACCACGGATGAACAGGTCAGTACACGCATTCCTATCATTCAATATGACCTTGAACTATCACGTGATCTCCCCATGATTCCCCGAATACAGTACATGCATCCCATCAATAGTATAGGACCCGGATATAGGTCAATCGAACGTGCAACAATGTTGCAATTCGGGGGAGCCAGGTGTTCGGCACGTGACAAGCAGACGACAGCGAAATTCTGGCGGGAAGGTCAAAGGTCAATAAGGCTCCTGCGGGTTGCTATATACTACTAAGGCTCCGCCTTAACCCTCCATCAAAAAACCGGCTGGACATTTCTTAATTAGAGTTTCCACATCAACACACCGGCAACTCCTACGTTATTTTCTAGGATTTTCCAAGAATTATTACTAACTCACATTGTTGGTTAAAACCATACTAACTAATAATTACTACGTTGCTATAGTACCATAGTAATATTGTTTGCCATACTTGTACCATTTTACGAGTCGTGCAATAAACGTATTGTATTGTATTGTATTGTATTGTTACTGTAATAAAACACTGCACATGATATAGCCACAACGTAATAATTTTACTGACAATCGTTACGTTATTCCAATACAAATTTTCAGGTTAAATTCTGCATTCTGTTTAATTTAAAAATAAATTTGTGACCGATTCTTAGGGCACGTGCCAGCAATGACCAATATCAATATGGCGTGGTAAAAAAGAATGACATTTGTGAGTACATTCCTGAATAGTTTAAATACATTGTTGTGGTTTAACATTCTGGCGTGAAAAATATGAAAGAACAATGTTACCATATTATGCTGATGAATAAATTGATCCAGCGAGCGCCGATTCTTGACACGTGCCAACAATGGGAGAAAGGCATTTGGCAACTATCTCTGATACACAGAACAGGCCTTTGGTGTCAGCACTGCTCCAAACAGGTTTATCTCCCCTTATTCCATGTCGATCGACCCTGCCTTCAGTCACTTATGGTCACAAACCACTAAATATTCGCCTTACTTAATATGTAGTAAATTGGCCGAGCACATCTTGAGAAAACTATATTCCCTAATATTCGCCGCCACAATGACCCACCACACCTGCATACATTCCCCACCATTTTTTCGAGATGAGACCGCCAGAAATAGGGTCATCCAGCCCGACACCATTACGGCAAATTTCGGAGGTGCCAATCAAACTGGCCCAGATTTTTTTTCCGATTAAAATTTGAAAAGGTGGTTTTGATATATTTTAGAGTCAAATATTGTAGAAACATTTTAAAATACGTCAGACCATTTCTGGCCCAGTCTGGCATAATGGCCAATCAATGTTCGCCGGAAGTCAAGTCCTGATAATAATCTTGGATCCACTCACGTCAATGGAGGTTTGTGACCTTGTCGAGGGCGAAAAACGCCCTGGCATTCTCCGCACAGTGGGTCTTCACCAAACCATGTAGACTTTGGCGGAGATTAAAAGTCCGAGAATATCCTAACTGCTCCGTATCGCAACAACTTGAATTAGCCAGAATTAATCAGCGCATTTGGGGGATTCAGAAAAAGCAAACAATCGGTGAACAATTAAATAACTCTTCACCTCTCTACAACAACAACAACAAGAAAAAACAACAACACTCGGTCGTTTGTTTGAAAAAAAAATCAGCAATGTTTTTTTTCGGAATCAAATGCTCACCCACATTAACATCTCAAAGATTGAATATCTTAGCATTTAGTTTGTTGATGAGGAATGCTTGCCTGGTAAAATTCAGGTTTTGTGAAGTGATGTTTTGGTACAGGGCTATATGTAAAGTGAATCAAGGGACACATCATGAGGGGAGGTAACCCTGTTGGAGGTTGCGCAATGCTGGTTAGACTCCCGCCCGTGTCAAGGGGATTCCTCTTCTCTCGCTGCATAGGCTATGTGTTGTTATGCGTGGAGATTTCCCTTCTCTCGCTGCATAGGCTATGTATTACTATGCTTAGGGAATTCCCTTCTCTCGCTGCATAGGCCATATCGTCTCGTGGCCATCGCCGTAATATGAGGGAGGTCGGAGTTTTCGATGTTTTGGGGTCCACTATTGGTACGAATGGGGCGTGGTAGGTGTCATAGTGTAGCATTCATGGGGGTTCATCCGATCAGACTAGTGTGTTGTCCGTTTCCAACATTCAGCGCATGCGCAGACAGGGAATTGTGGGAAAAGGGCATTGGAAGGGACGTTTTGGGGATCGATGTGGGTCACTTTTGTTCCGAATGGGTCGTGGGAGGCATCAATGTGAAGCTCTCTAGGGGGAGCGTCCAACTGGATGGGGTGTGGGGTAGAAATGGCGTTATCTGCGCATGCGCAGTAGAAAAGGACTATTGAAATGAACGTTTTGAGGTTCATATTGACTCATAGTTTTCAGACTGGCCCGTGGGAGGCCTTATTTTGAAGTTCTCTTGGTAGCGTCGGATTGGACTGGTGTCTAGTCCGGTTTCATCATTCTGTGCATGCGCAGGCTGGCCTTAGTAGCCAAAGTGGGCATTTTAAGAGTGTGTTTGGGGTAGAGAGGGACCATCCGTGGTCCAAATGCGTCGTGTGAGGTGTCAGCTTGTAGCTCGCGGGATGTAGACCACGCCTGGAGAGATGTTCATGTCATCTGTGACGTCATGACGTCATTGATGACGTCATCAGTAGGAGTAGTAGCCAAAGTGGGCATTTCAGGGGTGTGAAGGAAGATGTTTGAAGTAGGGATGGACCATCCGTGGTCAGAATGCATCTTGTAGCAACGCCTGCCAACGCCAAGCTTAACGCTTCAACCCCCTGGTGAATTAGATATTCCATGGAATTGACACTAATTCATCGAAATGCGGTGACTCCCGTCAACGCCTGTCCTTACGTCTTAACGCCCTATCATAACGCCTTGACGCCATGATGTAGACCGGTGAGAAAACAACAACAACAACAAGGATGACAGGTCAATCATTTTATTATCCCCTCCAGTACATCATACTCACACTGGGGGAGCCGCGTTGGGTATGTTTACAATACAAGTAGGCTTTTGTCCAATCAGAAGGCCCCATTTGGAGCTGCATCTATCATATTCGTTCTTGCCCGTTAGATGTATTGTCGTCTGCTCTAATCCAATCAGAATCCGCTATTTCAGAAAGTTCAATCTTTGGTCATGTTCGCTCTGATCCGTACGTTCTAATCCTCGTCGGGCAGGCCAAGATATTGTTCTGGCTGCATATCCTGAAACAGTTGTTTGCGCACTCTGATCGCATTTTCCAGGGCCTCCGTGGGTGGTAACCCCATATCCTCTTCCAAGTGACGCTTGGTCTTCATGATAGACCCTTGCGTGGGATCGCCTTCCAATTCAAGCCGTAACAGGGTATACTGTTCATAGATCGTCATGGCTGTTTTCTGATGCTGGGACGCATTTGGATGTACGCCTCTTGTAAGTTATCCTGTCCGGCGTCCTCGATCGTTACAGCGTGAGTATCAATAGCTGCAGTCACAATACGATCCCAAAAGGTAGGTTCTTCCTCACTTTCCTGGGACGTATCTGAGATGAAGCTCTCTATATCAGTAGATAGACTCAGAATCAGCTGGCATATTCTCAGCATCTGCAAGTGACATTGTACGCATGCGAACGCACCTGTGGTGCACCCTGCACCCTATAGCCCGTGGGGAATAGGGTACACCAGAGTGCGTGTGCGCATGCGTACGATGTCGTCACTTCCGAGTTCTAAGGCGTTAAGATTGGGCGTTAAGGCGTTAAGGCGTTAAGATTGGACGTTAAGGCGTTGAGACGGGCGTTAAGGCGTAACGACATGCGTTGACGTGCGTCTCTACATTTCGATGAATTAGTGTCATTTCCATGGAATATCTATAAAAATCAGACCTTCTGAGCTATTTCATCAGGGCGTTGAAGCGTTAAGCTACTGTCTATAAAAGCAAGCGTATGCCAAAAACGTGCACAGTCGACGTTCAACTGTCAACATGGGTTATACATGCTCTGAGTGCGAACGCACGCTCACCAGACGTTACAATATGATGCGAGACCAGGAGAACATACATGGGATTGAAGACACCGAGGCACAAGAAGCCGATGCAGATGCTGAGAATATGCCAGCTGATTATGAGATTCCGCCGACTGATACCGAAACAGATAATTCTGAGTGTCTGTCTATTGATATAGAGAGCTTGATCTCAGATACGTCACAGGAAAGTGAGGAAGAACCTACCTTTTTGGATCGTATTGTGACAGCAGCTATTAATGCAGCTATCACGCTGCACCGATGGAGGACGCCGGACAGGATAACTTACAACAGGCGTACATCCAAATGCGTCCCAGCATCAGGAAAACAGCCATGGCGATCTATGAACAGTATACCCTGCTACCGCTTGAAATGAAAGGCGACCCTACGCACAGGTTCATCATGGAGACCAAGCGTCACTTGGAAGAGGATATGGGGCTACCACCCACTGAGGCCTTGGAAAATGCGATCAGAATGCGCACACATCTGTTTCAGGACATGCTGCCAGAACAATATCCTGGCCTGTCCGACGAGGATTTGAACATACGAATCAGGGCGAACATGACCGAAGATTAAACTTTCTGAAATGGCGGTTTCTGATTGGATAAGAGCAGCCGAGAATACATCTAACGGACAAGAAAGAATATGACGGATGCAGGCCCAAGAGCCTACTTGGGTATGATGTACTGGAGGGAATAATAAAATTATAGACCTGTCATCCTTGTTGATGCTGTTGGTCTCTCACCGGTCTACATCATGGCGTCAAGGCGTTATGCTAGGGCGTTGGCAGACAAGATGACACCCCACACGTTGCTACAAGATGACACCCCACACGACGCATTCGGACTAAGGATGGTCCATCTCTACCCAAACACCTTCCTTCACACCCCTGAAATGCCCACTTTGGCTACTACTGCTGATGACGTCACCAATGACGTCACAGATGACATGGACATATCTTCAGGCGGTGTCTACATCCCGGGAGCTACAAGATTACACCTCACACGACGCATTTGGACCACGGATGGTCCCTCTCTACCTCAAACACCTTCACTCACACCCCTAGAATGCCCATTTTCGCTACTACGGCCAGACTGATCTGACCATTATGGGTCAATATGGACCTCAAAATGTCCATTCCAATACACTTTTTCTACCGCGCATGTGCAGATAGACGCTATTTCCACCCTACACTCAGCCAGATGGACGCTTCCCCACGACAGCTTCACATTGATACCACCTACGACCCATTCGGACCAAGAGTGACTCACCTCGACCCCAAAACGTCCCTTCCGATGCCCTTTTCCCACAATTCCATGTCTGCGCATGCGCAGAAAGTTGAAAACGGACGACACACTAGTCCAGTCGGATGGACCCCGACGAATGCGACACCCGCATCCCCGAGGCCCGCCCCCTGTACAGACCTTTTGTTCTTTGATATATGTTGGCATTTGTGGGAAGTTGATGCTGGGTCGACATCGGGCCTTACAGACTAGTCTTTTGTGTTAATTGTCGTCATTTACATCTGACGACGATACAGCTCACCAATCGCCAATGTGCGAGTTGTCACAGCGAAACAGCTCACCAATTACCAGTATACGAGTTGTCAGAGAATTTCCATCATAGCTCTCTAGATTTGTATCTAATACCGCTTATGCCGGTACTAGGGGCCGTGTGGTCATATCATCCATGTTGCCACATGAACAGGTACAATAAAAGCGTACCTGAGATACAACACATATCACGAATCGTTAGATTCTTGGTATGTGCTTTAGAATAGGTTTACCAGAAGACTATTCTGTGAAGTCATATGACGCAGTCAGTATGTCGGCACCTCTTCACACTTCCCTTATATGTGTTGTAACCTCCCACGTCCCATTCGTACCAATAGTGAACCCCAAAACATCCATGATTCCCCATGGTTAAGGTGAAAAGTCAGTGTTCCGCTTTTTATAGGTTCAAACCCAATCCTAAATTTACATACATCCACTAACCCACCCTGTCTCTATCGGCAGGCCCCGATAAGCCGGGAAGCGATATTAGCCCCTCCAGACCTGGTTGATAGGGGTCTTCCCTATTTTAGGGACCGATATTAACCCCTGTAGACCTGGTTGATAGGCGTTTTTCTTTATATTAGGGGTGAAGTCCGTGTTTCGCTTTTTATAGGTTCAACCCCAATCCTAATTTTACATACACCCACTAACCCACCCTGCCTCTCTCGGCAAGCCCCGATAAGCCGGGAAGCGATATTAGCCCCTCCAGACCTGGTTGATAAGGGTTTTCCCTATTTTAGGGGAAGTCCGTGTTTCGCTTTTTATAGGTTCAACCCCAATCCTAATTTTACATGAACCCACCCATCACTTGATCGCCCTGTAGGAGCTCTTCACTTTGACGCCACACTCGACCCCATGGGGACCACTAGGGGCCACACTCCATACCGCAAATATTCATGCGTCGGTTTCCCATTATAGGCTAAACACATTCGCAACTTCTCGGGGATCTCCGGTTTGAGATGTCCCTCGAAGGCCATTGACGCCATATTGGACTAGAGCGTGGTCATGTGACGTATGACTAGACCATGTGACCACAACAGCATAGGTATGGCCACTGGACCCCTCTATGTTGAGGAAGCAGGATTTCAGCCCCATTTCACACAAGGTCTGTACCTGATCCTCCATTATACTATTGAGGGGGCAAATTACGATGACGATCATGGGCCTCTGTTTTTCAAATTTGGCTTGGAAGAGCCACGCGGAAGCATGTGGAAAATCGTACTTTTACCATAGCCCACCACGTGTGTTTCGGTCTGTCAGGGAACTGTCAGTGACGTCACGGGAATTATATCTTGCCAATACGTGGCGTGTGTACCATTTAAACTGATGGTTTTCTATTGAAACGTGCTTCGAATGAAAAGAATAAACAGTTTTAGAATATCTGACGTAAATCAGAGACTCGCAGGGAAATATTTGCTGGTCGGGGATTAAGGCTTCCGCGAGAGTGATTGGGCTTCGGAGCCATGCGTATTAAACCGTTCCGGCGCGTCACATCTGGAGATTCATAGGAAATTCATGTTGTCGTCCCCCGAGCGTAGAATCGGTCCCCTTCGTAGATTTCCGCTCGGGAGTTCCGAAAGGGCTGAACATTGCATACCGCACAGGGTGCACTCCACACTTGCCACGGTTTCGCACAAAGTGGCCCCTCTCTAATTTTATGTTAAGGACGGTCGCCTGTTTTTGACAGCATGGTAATTCTTATTCCCTTTCTACTAACTGATATCTATAGTATCACCCTGCTGGACGTCACCATTTCTTCAAACGAGGATATAACAATTGCTTGCTGATCGCACCTTCGCGCCACTACAGAGTTAATCGTTTCCGGAATTCAATATCTGGCAGACCAAAATCCTCACTTTTTTCGGGGAACGAAAATGATGATTCCTTTAAGGTGATAAAATTTTACAAAAAACGCCTTTTTGAAATGCTCGTTGGACGGAGAAACTTTCACATGTCTAACAAGAAAATCATTTCGTTTGTTTTCTCTGGATGGTGGGTTTAATTTGACACATTTTATGGAGTTTTTCAGAGAAAATGAAGGAGGTTTAAAGCGGATTGCAGTCTTTTCTTTTCAATTTCAATATCTCACTTGTCTCCTGGAATAATGGCGTGAGTGTGCCCGTTCGGAAAATATATACCTTTACAGGGGTTTTGTTAAAGATTTTACATATATTTAAGGCCGAAGACCCGAACCCATGTCTATTTTTAACCGCACATCATTTAGGTGTGGCATGCACCCACATGTCTATGCGTGGGTTCCCGATTGGGGCTACACCCTAGCGGTATAGTGATCTGCCCTCTGTAGATATATTAGGATATTTTCAACCTTGACTAGTATGGGGTGACTCGTGGTGTAGTGGATATCGTGTCTGCCTCTGGAGGGAGCAACCCGGGTTCGAGTCGCGGTGGGACCCTTTCCCTTCTTCCACTGTATGGCTACGTGAAGAAACTAAGGGTTTTCCACTTGCCGTTTATGCTGGGCATAGTGCTGGCGATATTGTCGGGGACCCTGTTTGATGACGTGCATTCCGGGAGATTCACACTGGAAGTCACTGGGGGTCTTATGTTGGGGCCGATCACCCTTGCTGGGCCGTCACGTGACCGGAAGTAACCTTTTGACCCGGATGTGACCTGTGATCCGGATGTCACGTGACCGGATGTCACGTGATCGTGACCTCCCCGTGACCTCCTAGATAAATTGTTCTCCCCCTAAATAGGGGCACAGATAGCCTTTATACACTACTGATCCCCAACCCCACTTCTCTCATTCATCCCTTCGCTGACACTCTTGTTTTTCGAAGATACACCAAGAATATATTTATTTTAAATGCACTTAAAAGGGTGAAATAAATATTATGTTTAATTATGTTTTATGAGAACATGGGTCCAACTGAAAATAGCTCCACATTTTGACTGAATATGAAAACAATCCATTTATCATACGATTGTAAGAAGGAAAACAATCCTACAAATACAGTTAAATCACCAATGTGGAATTCTGATGTATAAAGGTGAACTAAATGACCGTTAAAGCATACGGTTCAATCGTTAAAATGCATATTTTGCATTGTATTTTACTGTTTTACTGACAACACTTTATTTTCACCCTCCGCTGAACACTTACCATGCAGAATTTATGCAGTGATTGTATATGGGAAAGTACCCTTACGGTATAAATATCAGAAATTAGACAGGTTGAGGGTCAAATTGTTATTATATGAAACAAACCTAGCCTGGTTATAAAAGTTTATAGATTAAATTTATAAACTTGCTGACCTCCGAACTAGCCTAATGGTTTTATTTTTCTGTGAAAGGTTGACTTTCTCTTTGTTTACTCCTTCAACTGAGACAAGAAATGAAATGTTGGCCTACTAATTTCGACTATGATATTGGTCATACTCCGGTCATACCCTAAAACTAACAGGCCTTAAACTTTTATATGACGACAGGGTTTGTTCATTTTAACACAGTACGTCCAGATACCGGTAGTAAATATCCGGTCTATGCGATCAGCCATATACGATTAAGATAGAGTCGCAGTAACGAGAATCAACCATTCATATATCCGTATACAGGCCATGACGTATTGCTGACGGCTTGTTTAATAAGTGCAGCACGCCTACTGATCGCTCGGGTATATTAAACATAAGATTGGACGAATGGAGAATTAATTCAGTCTATACCGGACTGTCTAAGAGATCACTCAAACTGAACACAGCCATGGAATCTGAAACAGAAAGTGATAGGACAAACTTACCGAGAGATGATGGGTCGGTACCAGAAGAAAACAAAAAAATAACTACAAAAAACAAGGTAGGCTTCGCCTTTAACCATTTATCGAAACATCGGGCTCTATTGGTCTTATCTCGGAGGTGTCAAGGGTGGCTAAATACTGTTATCGGTGCGCAAATGTCACTAATCTTCACATATTAATAGATAACAGATAGGCTTTATAATACAGCAGGTGCGAATGGTCTTGCATAATTTTCATCGCATCGCATACAGAATATATGCATAATGGCTTAAATTCAAAGTTTGCTTACGACGCAGTAATTATAACCTTGAGTGTGGGTGTGTGTGTGTATATCTAAATATCTGTACTTATTTGTTGTATTTTCATACCAAATTGATTGTCATGATTGTGATTGTGTTAAAACGATAATCAAATTAAATGTTCGCGATGATAAACCCACTCCGTTATAGACTGTAGCATATATAGTCCACAAGCTTCGGCAAATCCTTCAGCTACATGACGGATAATTTCAGAAATGATCATGTGGTTGAGGGGTTAGAGGAAGCTCGGACTAACTGTAGCACTGTGTAATCATGGCCATGTATTCCCGAACATTCTTCAATGACGTATCAGCAGATCCCCGATACTCAGCTAGCTGATTATAATCTGTTGGTTAGGTCCGACAATGGAATAATGACTGCTGTTTTCAATCACAATTGTTTGCCATATTCATATCCGTGTCTTTCAGTATTAACCGGCCAATATTGGAATACCCTCAGAACTAAAAATAAGGACTGGGAATTCCCCACTCATTGTTTTAGCGTGAATCAATGAGGTGACAATTCTCTATAGAGAAATGAAAGTACCCCATTCTTGCAATCTGCATACTCGTTATCCTTAATGAGTATATGTTCAACTTACTGAAATGAAAGCCGGCATATTAGAAATGGTTTAACAACTTAATTCCTAATCAGTCTTCCACATAAATAGTTGATGTGCTTCCGCAAATATTTACGCAGCGTATACACGGGAGTATTTGAACACGATTTTTTGGATATTCTCAATTTTGAAATAATAAAAAAACTCCGTTATCCGCAGACGGACGTTCTTGGGTGCTGTTCTTTCGCCAGATCTTATGATATGATTGTGACATTTTGACTTTTCACATATCTCCGACGCTGATTAAAGTTTCAAGTTCCGAAGCTCCAAGCTCCAATACGAAAATGCCGTGGATTCGTACTTGAGTTCTTACTTACCTAGAACATTTATTTTCCATCAAAACCTGTCGCATACCAAAATGTAGGTCAAGGTCACTGTGACCCCAAATTCGTTAAATTCTTAAAAATCATGATTTTTTGTGTCCATTGAGAAATTACGGGGAGATGGTTTGTCACTGTCACTGTGACTCTAAAATCAAAAAATCTTTGAAAATTACTTTGTTTTGTGTCCGAAGATTCATTAGGGGGACATGATGTGTCACATTCCAAATTGTAGGTCAAGGCTGAACGTCAAGGTCACTGTGACCCCCAAAATCCTGAAATTCATACAAAATCATGATTTTTTTGTGTCCATTGATACATTGACGGAAGACGAAGTGTTGTGTACCAAAATTTAGGTCAAGGTAACTATGACCCCAAAATCAGGAAATCACATTTTCATATGCCTGTCGAAGACGAGGTCATGTAATGCGATGTTGTGTTCTGTCCATTCATCCATTAACATTTGTTGTCCATGCGATATCTCTAGTTTCAAGGTATGGAATGGTACCAAACTTTGAGTATACCTCACTCGCATGGCAAAGAGGAGCCATACATTTTGAGATCAATTTGTCCAAGGTCAAGGTCACAGGCCTTCAAAACTGAATGAAGTTTAGCTGACCATATGTGTTAGGTTGGAATATTCTCTCCCCTACATGTATATGGCATTCATCCTGTCTCATATTTGAAACAGCTACAACTGTTGTGAAATAACAACCATACATTTAGTAATTTAACGGGGAGAGGGATCCTTTATGAACTTCATACCTCTTTATTAACTCAAGAACAAAGGTTTACTTCATCACTTTCTTCTTCCTTCATGAAAAATTATCTCGTCTGAAAGGAATCCATTTGCAGGAAAACTACTATTTTCTTGTGTTTGAATATTGTCGATTTCAGTGTGGGATATGTGAGCTCTCGGCTCTTGCTTCAAGGTCTCCTAGTTACCAAGAGTTAAGCTCGTTTAGTTTATCATTCAATATAAGATGTTATATATGTTACATTCTCAGAAGCACAAAATTGTAGGCTAGCTACCAATTGGAATCGAAGCTATCAAACAACCTTGAAATTTGGACCAATGTAATTCCAGATACACGGGCGTATATTGAAGCCCCTTGGGCTCTTGTTTAAGTTTAAATTGGACTTTAAACCGACTTGATGAAAAAAACTTAGTGTAATAGTTATCCAGAATAAACAGGAATTCGAGTAGGCCCCATTAGACAGATTAAAAATGTATTTGACAATAGAATTCAAGCAAAAAATAGGGATTAATTCATCAGATGTATAGCTGGACACATTTTGCCCGATTTCTAGCCTTTCATTTTTGTACAAAATCCGAAATTCAAACGTTTATTTCTCGAAACTTTTTGTAAGTTCGGCTTCGTTTTTTAATTATCCAACTTTTAAGACAAACGACCGTAAAAAAGTACATTTTTTTCCAATTTATTTTAGTAAAATAGTTATAAAAACAAAACCAGGCAAAAATTTTAAAAAATGAGATACTGTTTACTAGTTCGAATTGTCTCCTACCAAGGTATACCATCAAAGTTGAAACAAGACCAACAGTTTTCATGAAATTTCAATTGAAAAATGGACGCTATTGTTTTCATTTTAATTTTTTAAAATTGGAATATTTTCTACACAGTAGCAGCGTCAGTTATACAAATCATATCGTTGGAATCCCTACGATGTATGCTTTCATAAAATATATAGTTTATTATGGTTATCTTGTATATTTATTGATACAGACGACAAATTGTCATGGGGGTGCAAAAACTGCCTCTAAGGGGATAGCTATCCTTAAGCAAGATCCGTGTATTCACCCAAGATCATAATTTTCTCGGAAAGAGTCCAAATCATGCAGCTCGGTTTCACAGAAACACATGAAGAACGGTTCACGATACGACGGGATTATTCAGTAAACAGGATTATTCAGAAATCATACAATGTTACTGAAAAAATAGCGCAGTAAAAACAGTTCATGGATTTCAAAATGTTTCAAGGAGTGCCCAGAGGTTTGACTATACTACTCCCGCGAGGCACATTGTCAACTCTTCCAGTCATATGAATTTGGACTCGAGTATCCTGATATGCCGACATTCAAGAAAATTGAATATCTATATATATGTAAGACCTCATTAAACATCTATGCTCGATATGGTCACCTGTTGATAGAAAATAAAAGTTCTAGGCTAGAAAAACCTTAAATCCTACTCCACAGAACTTTCATATATAAGAGACTGAATCTTCGGAGCTTGGAACTTCAAAGCTGGGAATCATCCTCGCGAGCCAGTGTATCGATCGATCTGTTAGCCTGTGCGAGGTAGAATTTACCTGGACTTGTGAAGAACAAGTCTATAACATGACCAATATAAATATTTTTGAGTTTCAGCTATAGTTCTATAAATAACCAATGTATTTAATTACTGTATCATCCAACAATCAGTTTATTCCTCAGGCCCGTGTCGGGCATTACAGTTAAAATGATAAATTGTATCTATAAGGCGAATGACAGGGAGGTGAATAAATGATGATTGGAATACAGTAAAAACAGTTATTATTATTTTCTTCTGGAGAAATAATAAGGTATCTTTTTTGTTCTGAAGGCATTTTAAAGTGCACACAATAAAATATATAGTGAATCATCTCCGACATAACTATCACATGTTTCGCATATTATTTCTTCCATCGCTATTTCGTTCCATCAGACCTTTTTATGAGAAGGGACGCAGAAGAAAAAGTAAAAGGTTATCCGGTAGTATAAACAAATATTCTTACATCCCAACATCATGTTTTATTTCTCTGTCATAAATTGACCCTTTTCAGAACTTGAATACATCAATCTCAAGAGAGGGTCGCGGGATGCGAATGAAGTTCCCATGTCGCTCTTCTGCGTTTGTCATGAGTAGTTATCTTGTTTACTTACTTCTCGTACTTTATTATCACAGCTGATGATTATTTTATGTATCTTCCCTAGATAAAACAAGCCGTGTCCAAGGTCATGGACAAGATGAGGACATCAATGGTAGACACAATGGTCCACAAGTCGGACAACGGTCTGGTCGTGCTTGGAAACTTTCCAATGGTGATAAAATAGTTCCTTCCAGATTCTGGACAGCTTCCAGCCTTTACGTGCATGTATTGACTCTGACATTATAACGCATCTATATGCTCAGTGCATGGTTATAGAATATACATGCACGATCACCGAGGTTAAGTGTGCAAGTCCATACGTTCGTTGACTCTGGGTGACAGTATATGTGCACGGATTTTGAAGTTATGATTCTGCTTCCTCCTTTTATGGTCCAACCAAGGAACTGAAAAATAGACTGTCAAACCACACTTACGACCGCGACCTCTGGACTATATCGATGAAGCGAGCCGTTATAAAGTCTTAGGATGAAGGTCCAATAAATGGCAATATGTGGTTGGGCTAGGATAGAATAGCCGATTCACACGCGGGATGACAAAATTATTATAGAAATCATTATCACGATTGTTTTATTTGGTTGAAATTAATCCAACGATCCGTTGTCTGGGAAAATGCTGTTTAAATTTGACGTTGCTAAAACCAAAGCCTGTGTAACGGTGATGTCTCCAGATAGTACCGGTACCCGGATGCTAGTCATTATCCAGCAGTTGACCAGTGGGCAACCGGTGTTTTAAACATGGTATACATACCCACAAGCAACATATTTTTTAAATGGTAAACAAATATCGCTGAATTTGTTATCATTTGCAAACATAAATTTCTGGACACGTTGTTTTGGGGTTCCTCTGTCAGTTTAGCCTCTCAAACACATACAGAAACACCTGATCTAAATTGTACGACAAATCGCGTGTATATGGATACTAAACGATGACGTTATTCAGTGTTACCTGATTTGATCGTTTGTACGAGTACCGTTATCGTTGTGGTGACAATCAACTACTGGTGCACCGGCTGTTACACCTTGTCCTCGTTGATGTTAAAAATTGCCATATTTATGAATGAGAAATCAGCATATCTTAATGAGGAAGCTACATGTACATTTGGCAGATAGCCTCGCACGTCAGAAAATACAAAATAACCATATATTTTAGCATAGAGAAATGAAATAATGTGATAATCTTGATAAACATCGGAATGTATGTTTGCCCGGGGAGCTGCTGTACAATGTAGCGCCGTATTTGCACTCAAACGTCACCCAGGACCATACTGTGTCAGATGTTTCAGAGCTTCTGAATGTAAAAATGTTTCTATTTAATGTCAGATTTCAAGCAGTGCCTATCTCGATCGTCTCAGTTGTCCTCTTGCCAATGAGATAGTCTGGCGGGAGATATTACTCCCTGTGTGTATAGTTCCACAATGGCCTGCGAATATGTGCACATCATTTTCTGGGGTAGATCCGGCGAGGCCTTCTTCTATATTACGTGAGAACAATACAATACAATACAATACAATATGTTTATTGCACGACTCGTAAAATGGTACAAGTATGGCAAACAAAACAATATAATTACTATGGTACTATAGCAACGTAGTAATTATTAGTTAGTATGGTTTGAACCAACAGTGTGGGTTAGTAGTAATTCTAGGACATAACATAGAAGTTGCCAGTGTGTTGATGTATAAACTCTAATTTAAGAAGTGTCCAGCCGGTTTTTTGATGGAGGGTTAAGGCTGAGCCTTGACTGGTACATTTGGTGTACCAGTCTTGCTATTTTTGAAGCATTGTCTCTGTGGGGATTTAGTATAGATTTAACTTTTATAATTTCCGGATGGGGTGGGAGTCGGTTACTGTGGATAATTTGGTTTATATAATCTCTGTGTTTGTTATGTCGAGGACAGTATAGCAAGAAGTGTACTTCATCTTCTACTACATTTGGGTACAGTAGCGACAGATCCGGTCACATCTTGGGGTGTTTTTATACCTACCGGTCTCTATTTCGAGTTTGTGACAGCTGATTCGTAGTTTTGTTATTGTTCGTCTATGATCCGGGTTTTGTATATTTTCTAGGTAATCCTGCAATTTGTATTCTTCATATATGGTTGAGAGGAGAGTCAGTTTACCAGATTGGGTGTGCTCTTGAACTTTTGGAGGAAATAGTTTTTGTAGTCTTGCTCCAGCTGCAATTTTATTTGATTGTAGTACCTATTCTTCTGAAACTTAGTCATGTTTTTTATATCACCAGTTGCCAAGTTCGCTGCATTCTTGAACTTGGCAACTGTTGTTTTCCAGTTCTGGTTACCAGAGACATAAGCATCTTTAAGAAGTTTATTTTGTGTGTTTTGGAGTCGGTCGTCGTATTTCAGAGTAGCCATGAGGATGTCGAAGTGAAGGGGGAAAAGTCCACAAGGTCAAACCCTCTCACCAGACGGAGTTGTTGGGAAAGTGCCGTACGGGCAATATTCGCCGAACCCGTTGACCATTACCAATAAAATAATTCGAATTCGAATGTCCACTTATCTTTCATAAAACACCTTGTTTATGAGTGGCTGTCCATTTTTAGCTTTGCAGGACATCTAAACTCGGACGGGGGGTAAAACTGTCGACATCGCCACCATCTTGCATCGATCGGAATGCCGATTATGCACAACAACATCGCGCGATAAACACTACACGCACAGCGGCGATGTGGACAGTTTTAACCCTCTCTTCCAAGGTTTGATGTGTTGCAAAGCTGAAAATGGACAGTTACTCGAAAACAAGATGTTTTATTCAAGGTTAGTGGACACAGAAATGAATTATTTTATTGGTTATGGTCAACAGATTCGGTATATATTGCCCTCCGGAACTTTCCCAACAATTAAATCTGGTGAGAGAATTAAATCCGGGGCCTTGTTCTCACGTAGTATAGAAGAAGGCTCCACTGGAGCTATTTCTGGGGTGACTCTGACCAACTGAATGTCCATACTCCTTCATCCATCCAAGTATTAATGTATTCAAAATACATACATTTATTCTAAACCAATTAATTAACGCAATATTTTATGTATATACACATTTCAGGTTGTTCATTGTTTTAATGAGAAATGCTTGCTAATTTAAAATTAAATATTTAACTTAATTTATTTCCACATATATGAACCAATTGTTTAAACCTTAATTTTGTAGCGATGAGTTGTTTGTGTCAGGTTGAAATATTCTCCAGTATTAAGAGTATCAGATCGAAATGAAATTAATAAATGATAGTCCTGTTCCATTAATTCTGATGTCCCAGCCGTTTATAGTCGACATGTTCTTGCAGATTAGTTATAGGGTCTGGCTCCAAGAGTTTCAGAAAAGCTGCACTATGGAAGTGTTTCTGTTTTGAAGTGAATCAGTTTGGAAGGGTCTGTTTGGATATACGGGTACGGCCGGAAGCATTTTTGGAATTTGGTCTGTGTTGAAGTGAGTCTGTTTGTCCGCGTTTTTGTAAGTGGGTCTGTCTGGAAATGGGTCCGTTTGAAAGGAGGTCCGTCTAGAAGGGGGTCTGTTTGGAAACATTGCATTTTGGAAGGGATCAACTAAAGGCCATTGTGTCGACCAGGTGAACAGATGACGAGGCTATTTTAGACGATGAGGTTGACCAGGTGGTCATCCGGTCGTCTAGGTAGAGGCTAGTTTCGGCGATGATTGAACTGAAGGCCACCGGGACACGTAGTTGGCAACCGGTCGTCTTGAGGTAGAGGCTATTATTGGCGATGACTCAGAGAGGATGGACACGGAGTCGAGCAGAATTCGGAGTTAAATCACATGCCGCGGAGACTCGAAAAACCCCAGTTAAAAACACCTACAGGGTGGAAGGACCCCCTTGATCAGTGGGCTGTCGAACGCGGGACCGCGTTGAGGAAATGAGCATTACAACACATATTAGGGAAGTGAGAACCGGTGCCGACATACTGACTGCGTCACATGACTTCACAGAATAGTCTTCTGGTTAACCTATTCTAAAGCACATAACAAGAATCTAGCGATTCATGATATGTGTTGTATCTCAGGTACGCTTTTATTGTACCTGTTCATGTGGCAACTTAGATGATATGACCACACGACCCCTAGCACCGGCATAAGCGGTATTAGATACAAATCCAGAGAGCTATGATGGAAATGCTCTGACAACTCGTATACTGGTAACTGGTGAGCTGTTTCGCTGTGACAGCTCGTACATTGGAGATTGGTGAGCTGTATCGTCGTCAGATGAAAATGACGGCATGCATGTCCGACGAAGGTTAGTATTACATCATTCGAGAACATTACTGCAAAACTAACAAACTCCGGACGGTAGAAAATGGTCGAATTTTACGGTCGGATACACCGCAAGTATATACCCGCAAAGCCGGGGAAAGGGAAAAACGTTGATTTTACCCCAAGTAGTATGAAAACACCAAATCTGAAATGATATGGCGCGCGGTTAATGGGGGTCGGGTTAAAGCCGACCAGCCTGGAGTTTCACTAACGACATCGCTGGAGTCGCACATTCGCACTAGAGTTGAATGTGCATGTATGCGCATTCTCGTCTCGCGAGACTCCCTACTGCGAGAAAGAGTCTCACGCGTAAATGGGAGCCATCCCCCCAAAATTTGGGGGGTGAGTAGGCGGCGTATGATTATCTGGCTTGTCACTGACCTGCTGACTCCGCCGAGTTAGAAGCGAATTGCTAAACATAACGTGGGCTATATAATTGGGAAATGACTCTTTCCGTTTCGGAGCATATCAATCGCGAACAAATTATTGTCGGTATGTATACTTGGCCGTGAAAGCGAGTTATCTAATACAGGAAGTAGTTCGCGGGTAGACACGGCTCGCTTTGAGAATGATGTCATGCTGCCTCGCTTTGAGATTGGAGATTCAAAAATGTCACCAGTTTACATGAGAGTCGCTTTGGTCTCCCGCGGGTAGACACGGCTCTCTTTGAGAATGCATGTATGCGGAGTCGTTTAGAAAGGACGCTCTACATTAACGCCCTTTGACACCAGAGTGAGATACAATCCAACAATAATTATATTATTCCCCATGTTACGTCATACCCAAGCTCGGGGAGCCGCTTGTTGCACGTTTACGAGTCATAAAAACTACAGCAAAATTAGTGTTAATCGCGCTCTCGTTATTGTCCGATGAATATCCGTCCTCCTCGTACATCTTCGGCCTTTTCCTCTGCTCTCAGTGTCCAATGAGAATCTTCGTCCATCAACGTGGGGCTTTTCCCCCTCATTATCCAATAAGAATACGCCCTCGTTACGCGTTAGATGTCAGGACAGCCAATCAGTAAACACTGACGTCGATTATACGTTCATGAAGAGAACCCTACAATAATACGACCGAACAACGATCGCTGATGAAATACGGGTTTTACCGGTATGACCGCCTCGTACAGGAAAGCCTCACAATAAGGTCCTTCCATTCATATTTGCGAGACTGAATATAGAAATCGGAGTCACTTGGTCAAGGAAACCTCAGCTGTAACACAGCCAGCATCTACGCCGGTACGTACTTATGCGTATACATGGATGGATCAGGCATTAGTTAGACAGCCATCGTCCAATTATATTATAGCGCAGGATGCCTCGTAGTTATGAACTACTAGACGAGAGAATTATTTTCTCACGGGAGAAACGATCTCGAATAATGACGATCGTCTCAACGCCCTTTGACAACAAATTGTATTGTCTCCCGATGTTACATCATACCCCAGCTCGGGAGAGCCGCTTTGGGTACCTTTACGAGTCATGAAACTTCAACGACATTAGTTTCAATCGAGCTCTCCCTATTGTCCGAAGAAAATCTATCCTCGTACATCTTCAGTCATTTCCGTCCTCTTTCAGTGTCCAATAAGAACCTTCGTCCATCACCGTCGGGGCTCTTTTCTCTTATTATCCAATAAGAATACACCCTCGTTACGCATCAAAGTAGCTTCCTTTCAGTCCGAGATACTGTTACGGCAACATGTCCTGGAACAGCTGTTTTCTCATCTTGATCGCATTTTGTAGGGCTTCTGCGGGCGATAATCCCATATTCTTTTCCAGGTGATGCTTGGTCTTCATGATGGATCTGTGCCAGACATCTCTCTTCATTTCAAGAGGAATCGAGCTATATTTTTCATAGAGCGCCATGGTAGATTTTGGTCCATCCTTCGTATAAGGGGTCACGAAAGCCAATCTTTCACTCCTTTGAATTTTTAACCATGTCAGATATGTCAATTTGGTATTTTTCTCCTATATTGCTTCGAGACAAACTAAGTAACCCAAGAGAAAGCCAAGATTCACTCTTGAATTTTAGTCATCACAGATACGGCAGTTTGATTTCCCTCCTATTAGCCTTCTTATATGTGGTTTGGCAGATAGGTCAGTTTGGTCATCCTCACCTATTCTATTATACCAAATTGGCGTATCTGACATCGCTAAAAATTTAAAAGGAGAGAGTATCATAGATGACATCTACGAAAGGGGGACAACTCATTGTGGCGTATGCTTTGCCGGGTAGAATAGGAGAGGTAGAACAAACATACCTATCTGAAAATGGAAGGGAAATCAAACTGGCGTATCTGACATGACTAAAAATTCAAAAGATGGAAAATGAAATGGAAAATGGGACCGACATACCAAACTGACTTATCTGACACGACTAAAACTTCAACAGCGAATCTTTGGAAAGGAGATTTTATCTACCGAAGGGGGACTATAGTCAATAAGGCTTGTCTGTCTCGAAGCAAAATTGGGGCGAAGTACCAAATTGGCGTATCTGACATGGCTAAAAATTTCAAAGGAGAGAATAATACAGATGACGTCTATATAAGGGGGACAACTCAATGTGGCGTATGCTTCGCCGGGTAAAATAGGAGAGATAGAACGAAGTCTGAAATGACTGAAAATTGAAGAGTGAATCTTGCGAAATGATATTTTGTCTACCCAAGGGGGAGGACTTCATGCGGCTTGTCTCAATGAAGGCAAAATGGGACCGACATACCAAACTGACGTATCTGACGTGACTAAAAATTCAAAGGAGGAGCTGGAAATGACATTCTGTGTATGTGATGTATTTGTCACAAGAGAAATTAAGGGAAACAACTAGATGTGGCGTAGTAAAATAGGAGAGGAAGACTATTTTCCTCTAGTCCTCTAGGGGAAATCTACGGAAGCGTATTAGTGCCAGTGTGAAAAAAAAAATTCCGAGATTTATCTCCTAATTAGGACTTATTATCTCCTAATTAGGAGAAAATTATCTCCTAATTAGGACATATTATCTCCTAATTAGGACTTAGTATCTCCTAATTAGGAGATAATTATCTCCCAATTAGGAGATAATAAGTCCTAATTAGGAGATAATTTTCTCCTAATTAGGAGATAATAAGTCCTAATTAGGAGATAAATCTCGGAATTTTTTTTTGTCACACTGGCACTAATACGCTTACGGAAGCGTATTAGTGCCAGTGTGAAAAAAAATTTCCGAGATTTATCTCCTAATTAGGACATAATATCTCCTAATTAGGAGATAATTATCTCCTAATTAGGACATATTATCTCCTAATTAGGACTTATTATCTCCTAATTAGGATCTCCTAATTAGGAGATATTATGTCCTAATTAGGAGATAAATCTCGGAATTTTTTTTTTCACACTGGCACTAATACGCTTCCGTAGAAATCAAGTGCCATATCTGACGTGACCGAATTCAAGACTGAATCTTGTAAAATGGCTTATCTGACATGAATAAAAATTCAAGAGTGTGTCTTGGGTAATGACGTTATATCAACCCAAGGGGGACTATTCAGTACTCCGCATGCATGGCTAAAAATGGAGGTGACATTCCATCTAGCTGAAGGGCGCAACTCAATGTGGTGTAATTCTTCACAGAGTGAAATAGAAGTGAAACTGGCATGGCCATCTACTATGAGATTGTTCAGAAATATTAGACAGGTGACCGAACAAACAATTTCACAGAAAACATTAGAAATGAGTGATAGATTCCAGTAATCGGTCCAGAGATAGATCTCCCATGAACCCTTACATGAAGGAATGACCCAGATTTTATTATTCTGGGTTGTATTTTGATGTACGCATTCTGTAAGGTCTCTTCCTCCTGTGCTTCTACCTGGATAACAGCGGCGTGGGTATCAATAGCCGTATACACAATGCCGTCCCAAAACGACGGTTCCCTACCGTCCATGTCTGGATAGTTCTAGCTTTCGCTTTTCTGGGACGAGCTTATGCTGTCCGCGTCAGAGGACGAACCCTCATCTAGTAACGAGCTGTCACTGCCATCGCCTTGATATCCTGGTGAAGGGACCTAAATATAGAGAGCCGAGGAGAATAAATCTGAATGCCGATCAGAAGATAGTCCTGACTGCATTGGAACAATACGTAATTGATTGGTCTAAGCGAAAAAACGTTCAACCTACAGTATTCGCTGGATTTCACCATGGAGGCAGAGATATTTCTACCTCCATGATCTCACCAAGAGCAAGCCGGCATAATGACAGTAGTACCCTTCCCCAAGCAAAACAATTACTGAGAAACCTCATTTCTAGCAAATCTCCAGAGTAAATTCGTCATAGTCCCAGCAGACAAAGCTCCAAATAATATAATATTCATATGTAAATATTACTATTACCAGGTGCTGGTTAAGGATTTGAGTGTAAGGATATGCCATCATCAAATACGTCTATACTTACTCCCAAACTGCATTCTCTCTGGAAGATTTATTCAACAATCACAATTTTTTTCTCAAGGAATGAGGTATTTGTCTTTCAACCAATCATAACGACATATGAAAAGTATACTTGACTCCCCAAATGCATAAATAGCTATACAAAGCTAGATTCATAGCTGATTCTAGAAGCTGCACCACCAAGCTTCTTTCAACCCTGTTGGCGAGGGCTCTTCAAGAGGTAAAAGCATTTTGGGAAAGGTATTGCGTCACTATTTCTAAAAACTCTGGCGTTGAATGTATGTGGATATTGAAAAACTCAAAATGTCTTATGGAAGAACTTGATGCCAAAGGTACCGACATGTATCCACATGGGATTTCTCGAATCCCTATAATACAATCCCTCATAAGAACCGTATTGACTGTCTATGTTCATTAGTAGTATCTGTGTTCAAGAAAACCGAAAACTGATCGCCGATATATTAATATCGTATGAATTAAGAATACTAATCAGCGATACGGATTTGATACTTTTGGAACATCATGATGTCTTGCCGGCATCATTGAAATCCGCTTATCTCTTGCAGGAAACTAGCCTTAGTTTATGATTGTCTTTTTGAATTTGATGCTAATGCAGTTATATGGAATATGGAATTGGTTTTTGGATTATGGACGCGGATAATCTTTAATGGACGACAGCTGAATAATGAATGACGGGCCAGACGCTTGAAATTATGGCGTTATGGCAGGTGTTCAGGTTGTTACCACATTACAAGCCTGGCTCCCATAATTAACCCTCAAACTGACTCAAACAAGTTTGAACAGGTCTAAACCAGTTTCATTGTGTATGGGTATGGGCCTATCTTCCTTATTCCTGAGACAACAGTTGTCGACAAAAGTTTATCGCTTGACATTCAATTAAGAGCTTCAATATGACTCTAAGTGTGCCGTAACTCATACGTATATCACCAGACCTACGACGGCTTCAGCGATATTAGGTGCAAATATTTCAGAGCGATGATGTAATAGCCCTATAAAGTCAGTGATGGAAAATGATGAACTATGTGACCGCCAGATAGAAAAAAAATGGCACAAACGAGGGAGAATTTATAGAGTGCAAGTTCTTATTCAGAACAAATACATGTGAGGCCCGACGCTCAGCCGGTGTTTCATTCGCCACCATGTTTACAAGTCACAAAACTGCAATCACATTGATTTCTACAGAGGGCAATCCTCAGAGACGAACCGTCCACCAGGGGAATCTCACCGTGTACAGAAACCAATCAAACACAACATTAAAAAACTCCCACTTCAAACGTGATTTCCAATAAAAAAACCCACTCCAGTCTGACTCTACCCCAACGAGAACTTCGAAATGAGACCACGCCGGCCCACCTAGACCTCAAACGGCCACCCTAGGTCTCTCTGGCGAGTGCGCATGCGCATCATGACTTTCCAGTGAATTTCAACCAACGGCCCCGAGAACCATCCCATCGTACGCTACAGCGTCAAACAAATCTATCAAATACTCACTTTATAGTTTGCACCACAAAAAAATCGAAGTGTTCATTGTTTAGTCCGTTTTTCCATCGTTTTGGCGATATATCCAGATATTTATTAAGGCGAAGTTTCCCATACACCCCTTCATGAGTAGATGGCGCCACGATCGACTTGCCTTCATCGTACGGGTTATAAGCGTCTGTGGACGCCATGTTTTTTGTATGAATTTGAGGAACAACACTGATACCGCCGGGCACGAAATACTCGATACGCATGGGATCGCACTGATCATAGATCTATACTAATAACATGCCGAGACATCATCACTCTGTGTATGTAGGATAGTCTGTACAGGCCAGGGGGTAGAGCGTGTGGCGAATTCCCTGTTCGAGTTCTTCATGCACCCGCGATCCCACAATGCACTTTGGACATCTCACTAACGTCATGTCGACGTACGGGACTTAGTGCCCAGTACGGAGCTTTCCCATGGAATCTCCCTTGACCTGTGCCGACGTCATGCTTTCCCAAGGTTCAGAAACGATGAATGGGCGTCATGACCGTCATCTTGAATGTTTACTTTCTACGAGAGGTATTGTAACATGATATATATACCGTTTTATAATACTATGTAGTGTCTTTATAGCGTATCTATGTAATAATAATAAAGGGTGTATGTATAACTCGCACTGCTTTCAACACACTTTAAAGACGCCCTTCCGCCAAAACATGTTCAGCCGTTCTGGCCCCCTAAAATGATGACATCACGGGAAATCCCCAGACAAGTTCTCTAACATCAAAGGTCAATTCACATTGACCTCTAGAAATGAGATTACCGGAGATTAAGACAAACAGAAAGTACGGCTAAAATCCTACCGTGTTATGGAACTACCTTCTGTCTGTGGAAGTACTGATCTTATCACCGCGGCGGAAGTGACCGTATCATCGCGGAAGAAGTGACCGTTTCACGGCGGAGGAATGCGACTCGGGTTCAAAGGTCACGTGCCGGAACAATAGCAACCAAAACCTCCGGCCTAGAGATATCAATGCGAGTGTTTTCTGCGCTTTATATACTACTACCAATGGATCACTAAAGGTGGTGTTTGATTTGTTTAGTAGCCGGATAACCCCGTCCTTGAAAATTATCCTACAGGTATACATCACTTTATACAGGTATAATCTATCCAACACACTGAACCATTTCAAAATGACCCAGATAGAGGGTCGCCAGATATATACATTTTCTCAGGCCTCCACATGGGGTAAGGTAGTATACTAATCATATCTGAGAATATGTTGACCAACTATAGAGATCACACCATGAATACATACATCACGGTTACAAGTTAATATTGGTGAACACATTATGTGAGGTCAGCTCTTCATATCCATGTTCATCTGTGTGAGTAATTTATAACTCATGACCAGAGGCGCTCGAGAATAAATAACATGGAATATATTATGCCACAATGTGGACTTCCATCTTTCACGAAGTTAATTTATCACGGATATTATGCACCAGTGTGAATCCCTCGTATGACCTTAACTTGTATCAAATAATCCATATGATCAACGGATGTACCGGCGTACAGGTCTCCCGGGCTGTATGTATGGGGCCTTCTTTCTAAATGTTAAATACAAATTATTTCCCGTTCCTATAAAGTCGAAGACAAGTAATAGCATGATCAGTTCTACATGTGTGGAATACATCTAAATAGCATTGTCACAGTGCTGCTCAGTATTACAGGCGCTCATATAACTAGTCATACATTCCATAACGACTGTATAAAAATACGTTTATTTTCTACTATTTTAAAGCGATGTTTTGGGTGAGGCGAGTGTGTGTGGGGGGGGGGAGGGGGAGAGGCCATGGACATGGGGCTGTTTTCTCATCTGTGCCTATATCGCCAACAACATGAGATTTATTTGTCCGCAAGCACCGCCACAATAATGTACCAAATTTCATCAGTGTTACAAAAGGAAGAAATAGTTGTTTCGGTACCGATATGATTTGTTCCCTTCCGGGCTAATAGTAGCACATACTGTACTTCAATAGTAGCACATACTGTACTTCAATAGTAGCACATACTGTACTTCAGGCAACCTTCAAACAATTTACCATGATATTCTATTAAATTGCTAAAAAGTGTCATAAATAGGTGTGTTAGCTGTGTAATAAACGGGGAGTGTTAACTGTGTCAGTGTAACACTTACTAGGTCGGTTTGTTAGTTTGCCCACATGTTTTGTTTACCAGCTGAGATATATGTTCCGGTACCG
Organism: Hanleya hanleyi; assembly: GCA_036873755.1. Taxonomy (NCBI): domain Eukaryota; kingdom Metazoa; phylum Mollusca; class Polyplacophora; order Lepidopleurida; family Hanleyidae; genus Hanleya; species Hanleya hanleyi. The sequence goes on along the minus strand of JAVTVY010021132.1, from coordinate 21,335 downwards.
GTAGTCAGTCATATGCAGTAGGTTCTGTTTACGTCCAGAACCGTCCAACCAATCACAGCGCAGACCACTCACAGTTCACAAGTCTACCATCTGTACTTATATACACAAACGTACAAACACAAACTGGCATTATATTATTGTCTCTCTCTCTTTTAGACGTCATATGAAGTCTACGTGTATAACGTAGAAACGCGAATATCTGTAGAAAGTGACAATATTATCACCGCTAACTAGAACATCATGGACTCTCCCAAACTCCGGCGCTCTCCAAACATCTGTCTTACCAACTTCGCAAAAGAAGATTCATATGAGCACAATGAGAGGAAACAACATAAATATAGTGGTATTAAAAAGGTGAGTTTGTTTTATTGTTTATTTAACATAACATTAGTTGTATACTTTATTCATTACAGGTTATATCATTACGTCTTGCATGACCCTCTCCTCTTTAGTCCCCCTGATATTTTTTCTTTTGACTAAAGATGCACGCTAATACATATCACAGCTTCCGTCAGCTAGGGAGGCAAATTTGGGTTCTATACAATCAGATGGACTGTCTGACAGTGATATATGTATGTCACAAGCAAGGTTCTTTTGGTATAGGATGGTCATGTATAAAAAGCCAGGTTCGGGCTTGTGCTGACACTTAATTCTCAGATTATATGTTTGGCTCGAGTGCCACTATAGAAAATGTAAACGCAATTCGACTGGCCCGCAATATTGTATTGATCGGTCGATTGTTTGAAAGAATTTGTTTAATTGTTTTGTGACTTCATTTTCAACCAATTTACATAACTATTCGAGAAAGGCGACATGTGTTAATCCGAGATGGCATCCATATTGTAACGAGAAAATGACATTCATCTCTGCGAAAGTGCTCTCACAGTGACGTCAAAAATCTAAAAGTTAAATATTTAGATTTTGTCAAAATTTAAAAAAATGTAAAATTCAGGCACATTCTCAAAGTTGGATTATCAAACGTTAGTTTTCACTTTTTCAAACTGGGACACAGGCAATGACGGTCAGCGAAAAACCCCCTATATAGTTTTTCTTCTATTCACATTATGTGTTATTGTAACCCAATATAGTCTTCCTTCTATTCACATTATGTGTTATTGCAACCCTATATAGTCTTCCTTCTATTCACATTATGTGTTATTGTAACCCTATATAGTCTTCCTTTTATTCACATTATGTGTTATTGTAACCCTATATAGTCTTCCTTCTATTCACATTATGTGTTATTGTAACCCTATATAGTCTTCCTTCTATTCACATTGTGTTATTGTAACCCTATAGTCTTCCTTCTATTCACAGTATGTGTTATTGTAACCCTATATAGTCTTCCTTCTATTCATATTATGTGTTACTGTAACCCTATATAGTCTTCCTTCTATTCACATTATGTGTTATTGTAACCCTATATAGTCTTCCTTCTATTCACATTATGTGTTATTGAAACCCTATAGTCTTCCTTCTATTCACATTATGTGTTATTGTAACCCTATAGTCTTCCTTCTATTCACATTGTTATTGTAACCCTATATAGTCTTCCTTCTATTCACATTATGTGTTATTGTAACCCTATATAGTCTTCCTTCTAATCACAATATGTGTTATTGTAACCCTATATAGTCTTCCTTCTATTCACATTATGTGTTATTGTAACCCTATATAGTCTTCCTTCTATTCACATTATGTGTTATTGTAACCCTATATAGTCTTCCTTCTATTCACATTATGTGTTATTGAAACCCTATAGTCTTCCTTCTATTCACATTATGTGTTATTGTAACCCTATAGTCTTCCTTCTATTCACATTGTTATTGTAACCCTATATAGTCTTCCTTCTATTCACATTATGTGTTATTGTAACCCTATATAGTCTTCCTTCTAATCACATTATGTGTTATTGTAACCCTATATAGTCTTCCTTCTATTCACATTATGTGTTATTGTAACCCTATATAGTCTTCCTTCTATTCACATTATGTGTTATTGTATCCGTATAGTCTTCCTTCTATTCACATTATGTGTTATTGTAACCCTATATAGTCTTCCTTCTATTCACATTATGTGTTATTTTCTTTTTTAGGCGATCATACTCAGGATGAAGGCTGGTTTGAAGAAGATGCTGAAATCACTGGAAAGAACTTTCGTTTACGAAACCGACAGTTTTATTATAATAAATGGACTACCGGAAGAATACGGCTTTATGTGGATTACAATAAAGAAAGATTCCAGCTTGAACAATGCCGAATCTAAGTAAGGATACCGTTCGGAAGAATATGGTTACAATAAAGAAAGATCCCAGTTTGAACAATGTCGAATCAAAGTAAGGATAACGTTCGGAAGAATATGGTTACAATAAAGAAAGATCAAAGTTTGAACAATACTGAGTTATCCAAGATATATCTCTGGTGTCATGGCCAGCAAATGTGCCTGGGATTTGATCCGCCATGAAGTTATATAACGCCTAATTCCAGCCTAAGCCAATTCCAGCCAACAGAAATTCCAGCCTAAGGAAAATTGAAACGTTAGAGTTGTTACTGAAGGTCTCAATATTTCTAGCAAAAGACTGGACAAACTCTAAACCAGCCAGCCTTTCGATCAAATATACATTGTCGTAGACAGAGATGAGAACCCATTGTCTAGTTTCGTCATGTTTATGGAAATTCAACTATAATTGATATATAATGTACATATAATGTTATATAATTGATATATAATTTACATATGATGTTATATAATTGATATGTAATTTACATTTGATGTTATATAATTGATATATAATTTACATTTGATGTTATATAATTGATATATAATTTACATATGATGTTCTATAATTGATATAACTGATGTAATTCTATAATTGATATAACTGACTGATAATTGATGTAAATATAATTTACATATGAGGTTCTATAATTGATATATAATGTACATATGATGTTATATAATTGATATATAATTTACATATGATGTTATATAATTGATATATAATTTACATATGATGTTATATAATTGATATATAATTTAAATATGATGTTATATAATTGATATATAACTTATTTACATATGATGTTCTACAATTGATATATAATGTACATATGATGTTATATAATTGATATATAATTTACATATGATGTTACATAATTGATATATGATTTACATATGATGTTATATAATTGATATATAATTTACATATGATGTTTTATAATTGATATATAATTTACATATGATGTTATATAATTGATATATAATTTACATATGATGTTATATAATTGATATATAATTTACATATGGTGTTATATAATTGATATATAATGATGTTCTTAATAATAATGATAATGATGTTTCTCAGTGCCAGGAAGTCGAACGCTACCATGTTCAAATCTGAACAAATCTGGGAAATGCCAAAGTTGTTGAAATAACTGACTATCATGTTATCGGAATTGCAATATCCATATTTTTACTAAAATCATGAGAACGTGACGTTAAACCTTAATTCTCTCTCTCTTTCTAAAATTACGATACAAGTTTTCCCGTGATAAATGTGTTCATAGCTTACGTTTGCACATTTTAACACGTTTGCGTGTTGTGGTGTACGTTTTACGTGTCGCGCGTTCCATAAGTGTAATAGATATGTTCAAAATCTGAACATCATATATGTGACAGGCTTCAAATGAATACCGTTTGTTTGAGATTGTGAACACAAATGTCTGTAAAACCTTTTGCTCGATAACATACGGGTGTACGAGTATACGTTACTTATGCATGAGTTACTCAAAAATACTGATCACGGGAAAATCAATGACATATTTAATTTCATAACTTGATTTAAAAATGGACACATTGTCGATACTGATAACATTGGTTATTTAAAAAAAAGTTTAAATTTTACAGAAGGGTTCAGATTTAAACATGTATTGTGTCCGTCGCTCTGACAGTGTCATGGAACAAAAATGGGAAATGGCCAGTCTTTATAGCAAAATTATATCTTGTATTTTAATAAGCGAAAAGATTTATTCACATTCAATTGTTCGTATATAAACAAGCATATCCATCAGTTCCTCGTTATAGTTCTGTTTGGATAATCATTCGTTATCAAGCTGACTACGATGACATCTTGCTGCCCATTCGCAATCGACGCGTAGTAGCGAAAGCGGGAAGTTTAGGGGTGTACAGAGGCGTATTTGAGTGATTTAGACCCCGAACGTGGTCTAAATTCGCCGTGCAAGGGTCGTCTTGAAGCGCTTGGAAGTAGACGACGAATGGGATGGTTTGGACTGGAATTGACGCCATGGTGCGCATTCGCAATCGAGGCGTAGTAGCGAAAGCAGGAAGTTTAGGAATGTACAGAGGCGTGTTTGGGCGAGATAAGGGCCGTCAGTGGTTCAGATGGGCAGTACAGGGCCGTCTTGAAGCGCTTGGTGTATTGACTACGCTTGGGGGTATTCGGACTGGAACTGACCTCACGATAAGCAGTAATAGAGGAAGCGGGCAATTCAGGAGTGCACAGAAGCGTGTTTTGGTGAGATAGGGGCCAACCTTGCACCAAATTGTCCGTGCGCGGTGTCACATTGAAGCGCTCGATTATGACTGGGATAGTTTAGACCGCTGGTGAGCATGATCAGTCGAGGATTAGTACGTAGCGAAAGCGGACAGTTTAGGAGTCAGCAGGGGAGTGTTTGAGCGATTTAGGGTCCATATCTCATCCAAATATAGCGTGCATATTTTGGCATTACGACTCAATTGAATTCCAAGTGACGCTGACGTCATCAGTAGTGGAGAAGATACAAAGTCGATCGGGCGCGCACTTGCAACATACCTTCCCCAATACACAAACCCATAGGGGCGACGAATGGATCTTGGAGTTACATGTAGACCCTGGACAATCCCACTATGTGGGTACGTCGTCTTCCTCACTCAGGCTTTACAGTGATGTAGCCGGACTATCATCGGCCGAGCCTTCAGCCTGGCTGTTAGTCACTGCATCATCAACTGCATCTGTGAGCTTCTCGGCTTCTAGCCACTCGTTCTCTCTGTTCCTTTGTATATTATCTGTATATTCCTCTGGTGCAGCATCATATCGTAGTTCATGGTAAACGTTCGTCCGCAATCAAGGCCACCATTTGGGCAGGATAGGGACCGGACGTGGCTCAGATGGGCCATGCAGGTCTTGAAACGTTTGGTGTATAGACTACGCTTGGAGGGATTTGGACTGGAAATGACGAGGAGTAATCGAGGAAGCGGACATTTTAGAAGTGCACAGAGGCGTGTTTGAGTGAGATAGAGGGCCAACCTTGCCGATCTTGTGTTGTCCAATCAGAAGCCAAAGTTCAATCTTCGGCCGTATTCGCTCTTGTTCAGTCGGAATCCACTCTTGTGTTGCGTCAACCTTCGGCCACGTTCGCTCTTGTTCGTATTCAACGGTCATCCATTCGCACTGGTCCATCCCTAAGCGTCTTCGGACAATCCAGAATACTGTATCGGCAACATACCCCGAAGCAGACGTTTTCGCATTTTTTCGGGGTGACGCTTGGTCTTTATGATGAACCTATGCGTGGGATTCCCTTCATTTCAAGCGGCAGCACGCTATACCGTTCATTCACCACCATGGCTTTTTTCCTGATATGGGGCCTAATTGGAGTTAAGCCTCTTGCAAGTTATTCTGCCCGGCGTCCTCGATCGCCGCAGCGTGGGTATTAATTTTGGAGAGACTGTTGAGAGTTTACGCACTGATACCGAGACCCTACCCTCTGAGACCCAGGCTGAAGGCTCAGCCGATGATATCAGGCCACATCACAGGGAAGCCGAGGGAGAGTGAGAAAGATGAGGTACCCACCTTTTGGGATCGTATTGTGACAACGACCATGCTGCCAGAATCGAGGACACCGGGCAGGATAAGTTGCAAGAGGCTTACAAATGCGCCCCCATATTAGAAAAACAGCCATGGTGATCTATGAACGGTATAGAATGCTGCCGCTTGAATTGAAGGGCGATCCCACGCATAGGCCAATCAAGCGTCACTTGGAAGAGGATATGGTGTTCCCATCAACAGAGCATCTGAAATGTGCGAAAACAGTGTTTCGGAATATGCAGCCGATGCAGTATCCTGGACTGTACGAAGACGCTTAAGGATGAACCAGAGCGGTTGAATACAAACAAGAGCGAACATGGCCGCGGATTGGCGCAACACAAGGGCAGTTTCTCATAGGGCGGCTTATGATTGGACAACACAAGGACAAAAGCACTAACTCCCTCTCTCTCTCTCTCTGACTCATTCATTCACGCATTCAACCACTCACTCAATCGTACCTCACTCGTTCAACCTGTACCCTGTATTCAAGGAGAGGTAACTCTACCAGACAAGATAGAGCGGTCATGCCCCAACCGCAACATCAGCATGCCTGATATTAGGAGCCTCGTGTATTTTTTGGATACATTCTAGGGTATACATGTATCTTTAATGTCCTCGTCTCCTCATGGCTTAGTGTATAGGGGCTAGGCATGTCTCAAGTACGCACTCGAGCGACTCTGCACTTTCTCCACAACTGATAACGTCATCGTCACGTGAACTTCATTTTAGTCGTATTCTACGCCACGAGAGCTTCAATTTGAGATCATGCATGCTATATTTGGTGGAGATATGGCCACATAATCGCTCAAATATAAATTTTTTCGCACCCATAAACTGCTCGCTTTCTCTAATGCTTCTCGACTGCCGTCGTTTCCAGTTAAAACCACTCCAAACTTAGTCTACTCATCATGCGCTTGAAGACGACACACTGCACGGTCCATTTGAATCACGGATGGTCACTATCTCACCGAAATACACCTCTGCGCATCCCAAAATTTCCGCTTTCTCTTCTACGCCTCGAAGCGCATACACACCATGACGTCAATTCCAGTCCAAACCAGCCCAGCCGTCGTCTACTTCCCAAGCGCTTCAAGACGACACTTCGCACGGTCCATTTAGACCATCTACGGTCCCTTAATTACTCAAATACTCCTATGTGTACCTCTAAACTGTCCGCTTTCGCTAATACGCCACGATTGCGCATGCCTATGACATCACGTCCAGTTCAAACCACACCCATCGTAGTCTACTCCACGAGGGCTTCAATACGACAACTTGTACAGCCTAATTGGATCCAGGATGGCTCCTATCTCACCCAAACATGCCCTTGCAAATCCCCAAATTGCCCGCTTTCGTTATGCGCTTCGACTGCACATGCGCAGCATGAGGTCATGTCCTACCTAAACCATCCCAGTCGTCGTCTACTTCACACGGGCTTCAATATGACACCTTGCACGTTTCATTGGAACCCCAAGTTGTCCGTTTTTCCGCATTTTGAGGCGTAATTATTTATTTTCGTAAGTCCTAGTATCCCACAATGCTCAAGGCACCTCTTGGAAGTCCACGGCCCCTTTGGATTCGCATTTTTGGGGTACAAAAGTCTGATTTTTCGCATTTTATTTTTTTTAAGGAAAATCCTAGTTTCGCATCCACCGGCCAGTAACAGGTGACCGACTTTGACGAGCGTTTCAAGTTAACACCCTGCCCGATCCATTAAAACCAATATTGATCCACCTAAACACATTTGATGGGGTGTACAATCCGCAATTTCCGCAATTTATTCCGGGAAAATCCTAGTGTTTCAGCCACCCCAGCCGGTCACGTGACCAGAAGCGAGCTCTCTACGTTGCACTGGCCACCCATTAACCGGAAGTGACATTTGACCCGGACGTGACCTCGATCGAACATGACGTCATCGAACGTGACGTCGCCCTTCCCAATTTACCCTTCCCAAATAATAAGAGATTTCACGGGTGTATACTACTATACTACAGACGACAATAATGTACTAAAGTCTGTCCATTTTAATTGAAATGGGCAGACTATAATACTAATTTTGGAAGTGACTGTTTCTGTGTTGTTGTTGTTGATCTTCGAGGATAAGTCTGGTTAATCTGACACCTGTCAACTGTTGGTATCTCCTAGCAGATGAGCTGGTCAAATATAGGCCTAGTCAAGTGTCACTACATAAGACAAGCCCGTGTCAAGCAGCTAGCTATCAAGATATACACCTATTGACAACCTACTGCTCCTGTAAAATAAAGGAGTTGTGTTACAGGTAACATCGTCAGGAAGAATTGAAGAAAAGTTGTGTACCCGAACGTCCTCTGACCCCGCTTCGCTAACTATTTCCTATTCTTCATCATCCCATGAAGCTATAAATCGATTTATAGCTTCATGATCATCCGAACACATGATACCATCATATGAAATCGTTTCTGTTATAATTCTATTCTCCAAAGACTTGATGAGAAGCCGCTAATTTGTAACTGGAAGTATTGTCAGTTCCATTAGATGTATTGTTATCCTTGATAATTCTTTTTTTTTCACGCTAAAGAACTGTCACTTGTGAGAGACATTATCTCCTGTACTTACACTATCAAAGTCACTCCAAGTGAAATTCAGGTGTTACGTTTCGTCATTTTTCTTCAAAATTTCTGCTTTTCTGCAAGGAAAAGTGGACAAAAACTATTTTATTCCATATCAGATTATTATTCCCAATTTATCATGCAAATTTTGCGAAGAAAGCACATACGGAAAAATCGACAAAAATGTCCTTTTCCAACAAGACGTCACTGTGACATAATCAAAGCAGCCATCTTGTATTTTTTTCTCCCATTTTCTGGTAGAGCTTGATCCAAGCGGTATGATAATTTTCAGCCGGCTATCTCAATGGGTAAGGAAAATATTACCCTTTTCGGTGTTGAGGGCTGGTCAACACCATACAGTTGTGTTAAGAAATGGTGTTGATCAATGTGAACACTAAAAATGGAGTCGAAGCCAGTTCAACACCAAATAATCGTGTTGGTCAACGCCGATAAATGGTGTTGAAAATGGTTCAAAATCATATTTTCCGCTTTCTCTTCTACGCCTCGAAGCGCATACACACCATGACGTCAATTCCAGTCCAAACCAGCCCAGCCGTCGTCTACTTCCCAAGCGCTTCAAGACGACACTTCGCACGGTCCATTTAGACCATCTACGGTCCCTTAATTACTCAAATACTCCTGTGTGTACCTCTAAACTGTCCGCTTTCGCTAATACGCCACGATTGCGCATGCCTATGACATCACGTCCAGTTCAAACCACACCCATCGTAGTCTACTCCACGAGGGCTTCAATACGACAACTTGTACAGCCTAATTGGATCCAGGATGGCTCCTATCTCACCCAAACATGCCCTTGCAAATCCCCAAATTGCCCGCTTTCGTTATGCGCTTCGACTGCACATGCGCAGCATGAGGTCATGTCCTACCTAAACCATCCCAGTCGTCGTCTACTTCACACGGGCTTCAATATGACACCTTGCACGTTTCATTGGAACCCCAAGTTGTCCGTTTTTCCGCATTTTGAGGCGTAATTATTTATTTTCGTAAGTCCTAGTATCCCACAATGCTCAAGGCACCTCTTGGAAGTCCACGGCCCCTTTGGATTCGCATTTTTGGGGTACAAAAGTCTGATTTTTCGCATTTTATTTTTTTTAAGGAAAATCCTAGTTTCGCATCCACCGGCCAGTAACAGGTGCCCGACTTTGACGAGCGTTTCAAGTTAACACCCTGCCCGACCCATTAAAACCAATATTGATCCACCTAAACACATTTGACGGGGTGTACAATCCGCAATTTCCGCAATTTATTCCGGGAAAACCCTAGTGTTTCAGCCACCCCAGCCGGTCACGTGACCAGAAGCGAGCTCTCTACGTTGCACTGGCCACCCATTAACCGGAAGTGACATTTGACCCGGACGTGACCTCGATCGAACATGACGTCATCGAACGTGACGTCGCCCTTCCCAATTTACCCTTCCCAAATAATAAGAGATTTCACGGGTGTATACTACTATACTACAGACGACAATAATGTACTAAAGTCTATCCATTTTAATTGAAATGGGCAGACTATAATACTAATTTTGGAAGTGACTGTTTCTGTGTTGTTGTTGTTGATCTTCGAGGATAAGTCTGGTTAATCTGACACCTGTCAACTGTTGGTATCTCCTAGCAGATGAGCTGGTCAAATATAGGCCTAGTCAAGTGTCACTACATAAGACAAGCCCGTGTCAAGCAGCTAGCTATCAAGATATACACCTATTGACAACCTACTGCTCCTGTAAAATAAAGGAGTTGTGTTACAGGTCACATCGTCAGGAAGAATTGAAGAAAAGTTGTGTACCCGAACGTCCTCTGACCCCGCTTCGCTAACTATTTCCTATTCTTCATCATCCCATGAAGCTATAAATCGATTTATTGCTTCATGATCATCCGAACACATGATACCATCATATGAAATCGTTTCTGTTATAATTCTATTCTCCAAAGACTTGATGAGAAGCTGCTAATTTGTAACTGGAAGTATTGTCAGTTCCATTAGATGTATTGTTATCCTTGATAATTCTTTTTTTTTCACGCTAAAGAACTGTCACTTGTGAGAGACATTATCTCCTGTACTTACACTATCAAAGTCACTCCAAGTGAAATTCAGGTGTTACGTTTCGTCATTTTTCTTCAAAATTTCTGCTTTTCTGCAAGGAAAAGTGGACAAAAACTATTTTATTCCATATCAGATTATTATTCCCAATTTATCATGCAAATTTTGCGAAGAAAGCACATACGGAAAAATCGACAAAAATGTCCTTTTCCAACAAGACGTCACTGTGACATAATCAAAGCAGCCATCTTGTATTTTTTTCTCCCATTTTCTGGTAGAGCTTGATCCAAGCGGTATGATAATTTTCAGCCGGCTATCTCAATGGGTAAGGAAAATATTACCCTTTTCGGTGTTGAGGGCTGGTCAACACCATACAGTTGTGTTAAGAAATGGTGTTGATCAATGTGAACACTAAAAATGGAGTCGAAGCCAGTTCAACACCAAATAATCGTGTTGGTCAACGCCGATAAATGGTGTTGAAAATGGTTCAAAATCATATTTTCCGCTTTCTCTTCTACGCCTCGAAGCGCATACACACCATGACGTCAATTCCAGTCCAAACCAGCCCAGCCGTCGTCTACTTCCCAAGCGCTTCAAGACGACACTTCGCACGGTCCATTTAGACCATCTACGGTCCCTTAATTACTCAAATACTCCTATGTGTACCTCTAAACTGTCCGCTTTCGCTAATACGCCACGATTGCGCATGCCTATGACATCACGTCCAGTTCAAACCACACCCATCGTAGTCTACTCCACGAGGGCTTCAATACGACAACTTGTACAGCCTAATTGGATCCAGGATGGCTCCTATCTCACCCAAACATGCCCTTGCAAATCCCCAAATTGCCCGCTTTCGTTATGCGCTTCGACTGCACATGCGCAGCATGAGGTCATGTCCTACCTAAACCATCCCAGTCGTCGTCTACTTCACACGGGCTTCAATATGACACCTTGCACGTTTCATTGGAACCCCAAGTTGTCCGTTTTTCCGCATTTTGAGGCGTAATTATTTATTTTCGTAAGTCCTAGTATCCCACAATGCTCAAGGCACCTCTTGGAAGTCCACGGCCCCTTTGGATTCGCATTTTTGGGGTACAAAAGTCTGATTTTTCGCATTTTATTTTTTTTAAGGAAAATCCTAGTTTCGCATCCACCGGCCAGTAACAGGTGACCGACTTTGACGAGCGTTTCAAGTTAACACCCTGCCCGACCCATTAAAACCAATATTGATCCACCTAAACACATTTGACGGGGTGTACAATCCGCAATTTCCGCAATTTATTCCGGGAAAACCCTAGTGTTTCAGCCACCCCAGCCGGTCACGTGACCAGAAGCGAGCTCTCTACGTTGCACTGGCCACCCATTAACCGGAAGTGACATTTGACCCGGACGTGACCTCGATCGAACATGACGTCATCGAACGTGATGTCGCCCTTCCCAATTTACCCTTCCCAAATAATAAGAGATTTCACGGGTGTATACTACTATACTACAGACGACAATAATGTACTAAAGTCTATCCATTTTAATTGAAATGGGCAGACTATAATACTAATTTTGGAAGTGACTGTTTCTGTGTTGTTGTTGTTGATCTTCGAGGATAAGTCTGGTTAATCTGACACCTGTCAACTGTTGGTATCTCCTAGCAGATGAGCTGGTCAAATATAGGCCTAGTCAAGTGTCACTACATAAGACAAGCCCGTGTCAAGCAGCTAGCTATCAAGATATACACCTATTGACAACCTACTGCTCCTGTAAAACAAGCAGCCAGAGGATGCTAGGTCCCCCGCCAAAATGGCAGCAATATTTATAAGCGCTGTCGGTTTCAGAAGATATTCATGAGGATGGCAACAGCTACTTCACAGGCGCAAGAAGCAGAGGGGTGTTTCCACCTTCCCAGGTTTTGAGATCAACTCCAAATGGCTGACTGAATGTTGATTGCTACTGTAATATATTTTCTTTACCATGTAGCATGAAAATTATGTAACCGAAATGCAACCCCAAGAGACAATTCATGGCATATTATCTGCAAACTAAATTTGACAAGAATATGAAGGCATCCTCAACCTATTGCCCAGAAACCAAATTTAGACTTTGCCACAAGGGGTCACCACCTGTAGGTGCAAGCAGGCAAAACACAATCCCAAATGACATCTCATGTCATGGTATCGGCATATGAACTTTGAGACTCTGAAGAGGGTCCTCAAGTTATTGCCGGTACTAGATGCCCACCGGTGTTCATGTTATTTGGGGCGGGTCACATATGAATACAAAATTTGAGAATAATCTGATGAGCAGTTGCCAAATTATTGCCCGGAAACAAATTTTCCACCAGGAGACGCCACCTGTAGGCAGAAGCGGGAAAAATACAATCCCAAGGAACATGGTATCGTGGGGACATCTGCATGCCAAATTTGAGAAGAATCCGATGAGGGTCCTCAAGTTATTGCCCAGAAACCAAATTTAGATTTTGACACCAGGTGACGCCACCTCTAGGCGCAAGTCAGTGAAATGCATTATCAAGCGACATCTTATGTCTCGGTACATTCACACAAAATTTGAGAAGAATCCGATGGTCAGTTCTCAAGTTATTACCCGGAAACGAATTTGTGATGTTGCCACCAGGTGGCGCCACCTGTGAGTGCAAGTGAGCGAAAGGCAATCCCAAGCAACAGCTCCTGGCATGGTAAATGCATGCCAAATTTGAGAAGAATCCGATGAGCCGCAACGTTTCTCATGTTACCCAGAAAGGTACATATTTCAAAGAAATTCGACCAAGTGTTTCTAAGTTATCACTTGCAGCATGGAATAATGGAATGAACTCTAGTGGCGCCATCTCCGGGTGGATTTTGCTGAAACACATCACCAACGGTGTTTTGTCGCAGGGAATGCATTTACCAAATTTCGAAGAAATCCGACAAATTGTTCGAAAGTTATCGCTCGCGAAGGATTTGAACAAACATGAACGGACATGCATTAAGACCCAGTGGCGCCACCTACAGGCGGATCTTGCTGAAACGTAATACCAGCGACGTCTTGTCGCAAAGAATGCAGATGCCAAATTTCGGAGGAATCCGACAAAGCATTTAGGAATTATCGCTTACGCAGTATTTGCACGGACATGCACTAAATATTGGAACAAGACCCAGTGGCGCCACCTACAGGCGGATCTTGCTGAAACGTAATACCAACAGACGTCTTGTCGCAAAGAATGCAGATGCCAAATTTCGGAATCCGACAAAGCATTTAAGAGTTATCGCTTATGAAGCATTTGCACGAACATCCACGGACATGCACTAAAGATTGGAACAAGACCCAGTGGCGCCACCTACAGGCGGATCTTGCTGAAACGTAATACCAACAGACATCTTGTCGCAAAGAATGCAGATGCCAAATTTCGGAGGAATCCGACAAAGCATTTAAGAGTTATCGCTTACGAAGTATTTGCACGGACATGCACGGACATGCACGGACACATAGAAGCAAGACCCAGTGGCGCCACCTACAGGCGGATCTTGCTGAAACGTAATACCAAGAGACGTCTTGTCGCAAAGAATGCAGATGCCAAATTTCGGAGGAATCCGACGAAGCATTTAGAAGTTATTGCTTACGAAGTATTTGCACGGACATGCACGGACACATAGAAGCAAGACCCCAGTGGCGCCACCTACAGGCAGATCTTGCTGAAACGCAATACCAAGAGACATCTTGTCGCAAAGAATGCAGATGCCAAATTTCGGAGGAATCCGACAAAGCATTTAGAAGTTATTGCTTACGAAGTAATTTGCACGGACATGTCCGTGCATACACGGACACATAGAAGCAAGAACCATTTTAAAGTCCCCGGCCGTGTTGCGGCGGGGGACAAATATATCAAATGGGCTTGCCATACACCTGCATGCGTGCACGCAGGTTATCACTGTCGCTACAAACAAAAACGATTCTGCAGCATACCTGCTTCTCCATTCCACGATGGAACAGTTTTGAAAAAAAAATGACTTGCTGAACGATCAATTCGACTAAATATAATTCGTTTCTATGCTGAGATCGCCGAGCAGGCAGGAAACCACTCGCAATAATCAAGCAGAGCGAGTTTTGTGGTGCCAGTGTGCAAATACGCTTCTTTACGTTCAGAATATTTCAGCAGTAAGGACGACATATATAATAAATAATATAATAAATTGAACACTTACCCAGGTCGATGGTATGAGGAGTATCGTAAAGACGCAACGATGTCCAAAAGATTTTGCCGAAAGAGATCATTCATCGGATATTTTATACGGAATTTTTGTAACTGTCATGTCACACATGTCGCCTCTTATCAGCTCGAGCGGTATGTATGAATAACTATTTCTTTTCAGCACGTGTGTTTCTCCGTGTTTATGTAGCTATGACAGTTAAGAAACATGCGGGAGGGGTGGTAGAGGAACTCTATAGATTGACCATTCAGGGAGGGGTGGCAGAGGAACTCTATAGATTGATCATTCATACACACTATTGAAAGATATGAAAATAAATACATAAACGTAAACAATGCTCGCATAGTTTCCGTTCGTATCAGCAAGAGACCAAACATCTGTTGAGTAAAACTCTCACAAGATAGACCTGATTTGTTATATCCAATGGTAAAATAAACAGTCTTCAATATCTCGGTGGAATACAAGTCCAGGGGTGATGGGGCGGGGAAGTCAGATGTGTCACTGGACGTGTGGACTGGTAATTCAGACTCCGTGGAATTTGAAATCACGGTTTCATTTATCTGGGATTCAATATTAGGATAGTTAAATGTGCGGTTTTATATAAATATTCATTATATTCATAAAAAAAATGAATAAAACATAAAAATAAAAATACGACAGATTGTACTACAATCCTCATTCAGACCTCTCAACTTTAAAATTTCCTAAAGAGTGACATTATTCAGGCACGGCGGAACTCTCTAAAATAATTAGCGGAACTCTCTAAAATAATTAGATTGAAAATTCAATCTATCAGATTGGAATTAGTGACCAATCTATTCGATTGAATATTCCATCTATTGATTGAAAATTTCAATATAGTAGATTGAATTTTCTGTCTACAACAGATTCATTTTATCGTTTTCAATCTATTAGATTGAATATTTTCAATCCGATGAAAGATTGGTCACTAATTTGAATCTGATAGATTGAATTTCAATCTAATTATTTTAGAGAGAAGTTATACTATCCCAGCTCGTAAGGTGGGGGTTCATGGACCGCCTAGGCCTCGGAAGCTCTGGGGAGACGCGTTCTGGCCAATTTTCGACGAATAAAATCGCAAATCATCACTCAGTTACATGTATTGTGCGTTATTTTACTTGTGTTTCCGTGGAGGTCGTGGGTAATGGTTTGAAAATCTAAACGTGAAATGGCGCGCTCTGGCGGAGTTTGACAGCATATTTCCGAATTTTGGGAACTATTTTTGAGGCTGCAAATGTTTGTATTGGAATAGATCCTACTGTTGTAGACTCTAGCCTGTATTCGAAGGGATAGTTCCTTAGGAGTGACTCAAGTCAGTTTTCAGAAACAGCAGATTTTATTCTCTCACTGTAAAATGCTACCATCACTTATTCTTGACTAGGTAAAACCTTAAACAGAATGAAAAATAAACACATTCAGTAACAGAGCACTGACAAGAATTGTCGTTGTTGTTATCCAACTTATCCAACTTTGACCAAAATCATCAATGACACTGTTTGTTCCTTACTGATAAACTGAACTCTTAAAACAAACTCAACGGTCTTTTAACCATTATTAAAAGTATATCTCAGATGCTAAACTTATGTTTGACTCACTTTTCCTCGTGAATACAGTCTACAAACAAGAAGTTCATCTTCAGATGTCTTTCAAAGCACATGGCTTACAACAACAACACAATTCACTCTGCAGAAAATATTGTCTGGAATTCTGATTGGCTGATAATTAAAGGGAAGCAACTTGCTTTCTAGTGTCATTTCAAAATTACAGTTCAGTTATCTCCCTTGAATGTAACACTGTTCTTGATAACTTAACTTTCAAGCAAGTTTAAACTGCCACAGTTACTGACTCAAGGTTCACAATCGATATAAACCAATACACCGGGAGGAGAAGGGTCGCTGCGATCAGTCTGTCATCGCATGCGAATAATGTCCAAATGTTCAAGATTATGCGGAAATGATCATTAAACTGTTCCAAGTAACATTTAACTCTACTCAACTTAATCTGAGTCGCGATCAACAGGAACCAGAAGAGCAAGTCTCTGAACACTCCTCGTCACAGTTGTATCTTTGGCACCAGAGTACACACGCGTATTTTCTCCAACTTTGCAGTTTTTGTAGGAGAGTGACACTTGGCGCACCTTGCCATCATCTCCTGGGAATACCTGTTGCACGAGTCCCAGTCTGTAGTCTCCACGAAGCGTGTTTCGATCAGCGACAATGACCACATCTCCTGGTTTCAGATTACGATGCGATGTTGCCCACCTTTGTCGTACAACTAGAGTTGGGGCATACATTTCTGTCCATTTGTTCCAGAAGTGATCACACACAGTTTGCACCAGTTGATATCGTTCTTGAATGGAGCTCACTGGTTGCCAGCCTCCAGGATTCTTTGCTGTGGCTCTGCCCAGTAACAAGCTGTTGGGAGTTAACACTTTTATATCAGAGTCCTCACTTGGCAAAGCTCCAATGGGCCTCTCATTCAACAAGTTTGCTACTTCTGTACATAGTGTCAGGAATTCTGGTACGGAGAGTCTCTGATTGTTGATGGCGAAGTGAATCGCCCTTTTTGCACTTTTTACCAAAGACTCGACAGCTCCTTGGTGCCAGGGGCTGTCTGCCGGTCCGAAAACCCAGGTAAGTCCTTTCTCCGAGCCCTTGCGAATCAGAACGTCTTTGTTCATCTGTTCCCAGGCTTCCTTCAGCTCTCTTTCGGCTCCTACTAGCTGAGAGCCTGGATCGCTGTAAATGATTTCAGGCCATCCTCGTACACTTGCGAATCTGCTCAAAGCCATTAAAAAGGAACCGGTGTCGTATCCACAAACAACCTCTAGGTGGACAGCCCGCATGGTTAAGTCGGTGAACAGGACTCCATAAGCCTTACTGCTGACTCGCTTCTGCACTTCGCCACGGACTGTGTACGGCCCGAAGAAATCAATCATCACATGGTTGAAGGCTGGTGCAGGTTTCAGACGAGCTTCAGGCAGCAATCCCATTTCTTGCTGAAGTAGTACAGGATCCCGAAGCTTGCATAGTTGGCAGTTTTTCTTCACAGACTTGGCAAGTTTGTCGCCGTGAGGTGTCCAGTAAAGTTGTCGGAACATGGCTAGTGTTGCAGTCCGTCCTCTATGTCCACATTGATGTGCCCGTTGCATGAATAACCTTGTGGCTGGATGACTTGTTGGGAGCAGTTTTTGTAAGCCCGAGTCTGCTGTCATGGCGTTGAACCGTTGCAAGCGTTGGCCGACCACCCAAATTCCATCTGGACGTTTTACAGGATTTAGTCTTGCATAACGGCCCCCTGAACCAGCTTTGGGGTTACGTTTCTCTAGTTCGTCGAGCACAGACTTCTGGGCATCCTTGACAATGAAGTCCTCAGCATCACGAAGATGTTCTGCAGTTATAAATTTGCTGCTACCTCCTTTGAAGGATTTCATTTTAGCGATGTTGTGAACTCGTGCAATGACCCAGATAGCTTTATCTATGGAACTGAAGCGTCCGTAGGTCACCGTAGGTACACTGACTGCTGCTGCTGTGGAAGAACAAAGTTTCTTCTCACCAGGAAGATTGGTATCTTGCTGTAATCCAAATTTGAGTCCCCAGTGACTCATAGGCTGGTATAAACTCGCAGGTCCAGTGCTCCATTCTGTTTCAGGACCAAGTTGACTTGGTGTGCGACCTCTGGTAAGCCAGTCTGCAGTGTTGTCTTGTCCCGAAATCCAGGCCCAACAAGACATATCACCATTTGATGCAGCTTGTATCTCTCCTATCCGGACACCTTCATATACTTTGAACCTAGTGCTTGTTTTGTTGAGCATGTTGAGCACCGTCTCTGAATCTACAAGGTGGAGAACTTTCTCAAAGTCAAACCTCATTTCTTTCTCAAGAACCACTCTGGCTCGTTTGGAAAGTACTGCTCCATTGAGTTCCATTTGGGGTGTTGATACTCTGTTCAAAGGCGCTATTCTGCACTTTGCCATGATCAGTCTGATCCAATGCTTATCATTTTTAAGCTTCCATAAGATGTATGCTGCGAAGCCATATGCCTGGTTGCTACCATCGCTCAGAATGATAAGCCAAGGACGTCCTACAGCACCGTCAGGTTTCAAGCACCGTTGTAACTTCATTTGTTCCAATTCGAACATGGTCTTGAAAAACTTGACCCACTTCATATGAAGATCATGGGGCAGCTGGTCATCCCAATCCAAATTGAGAGCCCATGTCTCTCTGAGATATATCTTGGAGATCAAAGTGAAGGGGCAGAGGAGTCCTAATGGGTCGAAGATCATCATTACTTGTTCCAAAACAATTCGGCGTGTCAAGATGTCCGGTACTGATGCAGGAATATCTGTTTCATGAAGATTTGGACCAGTCCGTGCTCCTTTCTTCTTCTTTGAAAAGTTGAGGGTGACTTCGAAGACTACTGTATCGTCCACTGGTTTCCATCCAAGTCCAAGAACTCTGAGATTACTGTCTGTTCCCTTAAGTAAAGATTTCACCTTTTCTGGATTTGAGGCTTGGGGTTGAGAACTTGTGCCACTTGTACGAATGTCAGATTCTCCACTGAACTGCCAGCATTTAACTCTGAAACCTCCTTTTTCCAGTATACTCTCTGCTTCAGCTGTCACAGTTTCAGCTTCAGATTTAGTGGCAAAAGAGTCTATCAAATCATCTACATAGCTGGATTCCTTGAGGAAGTCAGCTGCTCTCGGACTTTCATTGGAGAACATGTCAGCTGTCATATAACTGGCCTCGGAGCTGATTGCAGGAGCTGGCGTGTCACCCATGTTCACTCGCTCTATCACATACGTATCTGGTTCTCGATCTTGTTCCAGGTCTCGCCATAAGAATCGATGACAGTGTTGTTCCAGTGGTTGAAGATGGACCGAATTGAACATTTTCTTGATGTCACCTACTACTGCAATGGGTTGTTCCCTCCATCGCAGTAAAAGAGCCAAAAGATTGTTGAGGTAACAGTCAGGGCCTTTCGCCAAACTGGCGTTCAGTGAAGTTCCTTGATAGACCTGACTGGAGTTGAAGACAATGCGAACAGGTGTAGAATTGGATTTAGTGTTGACCACTGCAAGATGACTGATATAGAATGTTGGCCCAGTCCAGTTTTCTATCTCTTCATCAGATAGCTTCCTGGCGACGCCACGGTCAATCATGTCCTGCATTTGTGACTTGTAGGTCTCGGCCCACTGTGAATCCTTAAGCAGTGTTCGCTCTGTGTTTCTTAGTGTTGCTAGCACTGCACCATAGTTGTCTGGCAGATTGTTGGGATCAACTAACCAGGGATAGCTTGTTATCCAGCACTGTTTACTCTCATCATATGACAGGTTATCACGAATCATTCTCAGTTCTTGCTCCTCTTTGAATGAATATGTATGTCCAGTCGTAGGACATTTGCCGCAGCGGCATCCACCACACCGTGGTGTTGTTTCTGTACATAGTTCCTCTCCTCTGATGAATGTGTGAATCTGCTCTTTTGTATTCGTGTGAATACTAGCAACATTCACGTCACGTGATATGTGTTCACTTATTTCATTCCTGGTGATTTGAGGGACAGATGGCAAGAGATCAGTTGTGCACGACTTCTGAATTGCTGGACAAACACTTGGACTTGTGAATTCTTGGTGAGAGTAAGAGTTACAGCTATGAAATGTTTCCACTTTCAGACGAGTATCATGAACTGTTTTGGCCAAGTTTGTATCAACTGTCGTCTCTTCCTGGAGACGGGGATGCGTTCCTTGAACACATATGCCGAGTTCACCAGACATGATGCTGAGATTCTCACCTGCATGAGCGATCTCCTGTTTTGGGTGAAGACCAAAATAGTCACATCCGAGCAAAATGTCCACAGTGTTTGACTGACGTTGTAACAGATTCACATCATAGTCTGGAAACAATTCGGTAAGAGTGGTTATGTCAAGCTTGCTCACAGGACCTGTGATTCTGTCCATTCCAAATGCTTTGACTGTAACCTTTTTTCCACTCTGCGTCTGTAGACCTATTTCATACTGCCATGTGTCGTATGTCTTCTGTATGTTGCCCATTATTGTTACATCCAGTGTGAATTTGTTGATCTTTTTCGCATGGAAAGAATTTGCCGCTGCATGGGTAATATAGGAGGTATTTGATCCTCCGTCACAAAAGACTGTGGCTTTCTTCCCCTTGCCTGGAATTACAGCTCTCTGTATGGGGTATAAGGACAACTGTGTGTTGGGTATGACAGTAGTAGGTGTCTGTGTCTTGGTGTGGTTCGAACAACTGCTTGCAGATTTATTTTCTCTCTCTTTGCAGAGAAGGTGATGATGGTCTGATTTGCTGCAGGTAACACAAGGTTTTCTGTTTGGACATTTATCTTTTCTGTGATCTCCAAAACATATGAAGCACGCGTTCACTTGTTTCAGCAGTTCAAATTGTTTATTACGCGAAAGCTTCTTGAATTCATGACACTCTTGTGTGTCATGCTTTATGGTATCTTTCTTGTGAAAAGCACAGGTATAGAATGTTTGCCGAGAATTTTTTTGTTCCTGTTCTTTGAAATGTCCATCACTCTGGTGGGAGAATGTGTGTTGGTTTCTTCCTTTGTATCTGTTTTGCT
>JAVTVY010021128.1:0-72491 GCA_036873755.1 Hanleya hanleyi | reverse complement strand
GAAGGAGGACAATGTCTTCAATGGTTAAGTAGAGGACATTGTATTCTAAGGAGTAATAGAGGACACGGTCCGCAAAGGAGAGTAGAGGACAATGTCTTCAAAGGAGGAGTAGAGGACCATGTCTTAAAATGAGGCGTAGTGGACATCGTCTGCAATGGATAAGTAGAGGGCAATGTCTTCAAAGGAGGAGTAGGGGAAATATCTTCAAAGGAGAAGTAGACGGCAATGTCTTCAAAAGAGGAGTAAAGGGCAATGCCTTCAAAGGAGGAGTAGCGGACAATATCTGCAAATGATAAGTAGAAGAAAATGTCTTCAAAGTACGAGTAGGGGGCAATGTCCTCAAAGGAGGAGTAGACGACAATGTCTTCAAAGAAGAAGTAGAGGACAATGACTGAAAAGGATTAGTCGATGACAATGTCTTCAAAGGATGAGTACAGGACAGTGTTTTCAAAGGAGTAGAGGACACTGTCTTCAAAACAGGAGTAAGGGACAGTCTTCAAAGGAGAAGTGGTGAACAAAGTCCCCAGAGTACAATTTCTGCAAAGGATGAGTAGAGCGCAATTTCTGCAAAGGAGTAGTAGAGGACACTCTCCGCAAAGGAGGTTAGATAGCAGTGTCTTCAGCGAGGAGCAGAGGACAATGTCTTCAATGAAGGAGTAGAGGACAATGCATTCAAATGAGGAGTAGAGAAAACTGTATGCAGATGAGGAGTAGAGGACAATGTCTCCAATGGAGAAGTGGAGGACAATGTCTCCAAAGGAGGAGTAGAGGACAATGTCTGCAAATGAGGAGTAGAGGAGAATGTCTTCAAAGGAGGAGTACAGGACAATGTCTTTAAAGGAGGAGTAGAGGACAATGTCTGCAAAGGATGAGTAGAGGACAATGTCTCCAATGGAGAAGTGGAGGACAATGTCTCCAAAGGAGGAGTAGAGGACAATGTCTGCAAATGAGGAGTAGAGGAGAATGTCTTCAAAGGAGGAGTACAGGACAATGTCTTTAAAGGAGGAGTAGAGGACAATGTCTGCAAAGGATGAGTAGAGGACAATGTCTCCAAAGGACGAGTAGAGGGCAATGTATCCAAAGGAAGAGTAGAGGGCAATGTCTTTAAAGATGGAGTACAGGACAATGTCTGCAAATGAGGAGTAGTGAACCAAGTTTTCAAACGAGGAGTAGTGGAAAAAGTCCTCAAATGAGTAGTGAACAATGTCCGCAAAGAAGGAGTAGCGGACAATGTCCGCAAAGGAGGGTAGATAGAAGTGTCTTCCACGAGGAGCATAAGACAATGTCTTCCAAGGAGGAGCAAAGAACATTGCTTCCAACGGAGGAGTAGAGGGCAATGTCTGCAAAGGAGGAGTAGAGGACAATGTCTACGAAGGAGGAGTACAGGACAATGTCTGTAATGAGTAGAGGAGAATGTCTTCAAAGGAGGAGTAGAGGGCAATGTATTTAAATGAGTATTAGAGGACAATGTCTTCGAAGGATGAGTAGATGACAATGTATCCGCAAAGGAGGAGTAGAGAACAATGACCGCAAAGGAGGGTAGATAGCAGTGTCTTCAACAAGGAGCACAGGAGGGTAGATAGAAGTGTCTTCCACGAAGACAATATATTCAAAGGAGGAGCAGAGGACAATGTTCACAAAGAAGGAGTAGAGGGCAGTGTCTGCAAATGAGGAGTAGAGGAGAATGTCTTCAAACTAGGATAATGAGTTAGATCAGTGGATCCAGTCGGGAATCAGAAACAATGCCTTAAAAGACGGATCCAAGAAAGGGGTAACTTTGTGAGAAATTTGAGACAATGAAATCAGAGGAGAAACAATGCCACCAAACCAGGATAAAAGGGATACGGGACAATACCTGCAAGGAAAGGTTCTCGGATAATGGCTTCTTCTGAGAAAACTATATTGACATTATCGTAAAGGTGGAATCAGGCACAGTGCTTATCTGTTGGTACACCAGGTCGTTTGGCGGTAACATGATATCAGATCATCAGCTTTATTCAACCCTTATTCTGTATAACATAAGCAATTCACGACCGCAATTAACCTATCCAAATAGGATATTACACGGATCCATTTGTAAACCGAATTGGTGGTCGTCAGTCCTATCATTGAGTTATAACCTCACAAACCAGGCTAACAACTTCACATTCCCTCCGTACCGGAACTCAATTTAAGGTATTTTACAAAATTCCACGCAAGAACACCATTGTTGAGTTTTTCATGATTCATAATAACATAATAGTAGCCGTAGGGGTTGCAAGTACATGTCATTGATGGATGAAATGACGATAATCCTCACATAATAACAGAGTGAATCTTGTGGGAGGGATGAGGGGTCAATTCAGTCCATATGTACGGCCTTTCTCCAGTCCTTATATATCAGATACATAGATCAATACCTCGGCAGCTGTCTCATTGTTTATATTTACCGAAAATGCAAACAGTCACTCTCAATACTACAGCTAGGATATAAAAGACGAGTTATTTCGCACAAGCTTTCATTTCTGTTTTTCACCAATTATCACTAGACCCTGGAAGTTGCAAGCTGAGAGTGTCATTCTTTCATACCCATAGAATCGCATCACAGAAAAATAGGTGCAAACTAGAAAAATATATTGTTATATTTTTTCTGCAATATTTACACTCCTCAAAGCTCTGGACATGTCATCCATTTTCTCCATCAGTTCCAATGTAACATTGTTCTCTTGTATAATCAAAAAGTATCACTATATAATTTCAAGTGGATGTTTGCAGATGTTCTAAACATTATCCCAAAATGTGCATCTCTAATAAACGAGATGAAGATATTTTTTGTCACATTAATTTCAGTATATAGTTGGCAATCTTGTATAATTAAATAGTCACCCAGTATTAGTCCCTTGAGATATTAATCTAGCGAAATATACTTGAAGATGTGCACGTCATATTCATTTGATGAAATGTTATTTTTTGTCAAAACTTACCATACGTTTTCATCAATTAGTCCAGTCAAATTGAGGTTTGACCCACCACAAATTGCAACAGAATTGTTTTTGCTGCAGTGCATTTCCGAAAGGTCTCTAGAATAACATACTAAAAGTCTACAAACAGATATGCATGGGAACTATATTAAATTTCAAGTTGAAATTTGAGGTATTATTCGCGAAATTTCAGTGTTTACCTGTCTCTTGCTCCTATAAGAAAACCTTGTACTTGGTACTAAGCGTGAAAGAAATGGGTCATTACTTACCCTCATTCCATTCGTTATCATATCAAGGTTATACTCAGCCCCAAAAAATACCCTTGGACGAAAATATTTATGGAGAAATTCAAAATGGCGGATGTATGGGGTCATTTTAAAACTGAACTTTTTACCATTTTCATGACAGTCCAGGCAATCTATCTGGGTTTTTTAGCTGGACACAAAACAAATTGCAACAGAATTTTTTTCACTGGTATGCATTTCTAATAGGTTCCCAGAACAACATACTAAAAGTCTACCAAAATCTATTTGGTGGAGATACGAATTTTTTTGAAAACAAAGATACGCCATTTTATAAAACCTAATAGGCCATTATGCCTCATATTTAGGCAAGGTAGAATATTTCCGTGAATAAGGACAGTTTATCTTCCAGAAATCCAATTAATACATGACACAGGGTACAGTATGCCATGGTGGTGAAAACATGTGTCGACCCGGTGGATTTGCTCATAAGCGTAAATAGCAAACTGATAGTTCAGCATCAGGCTATATGAATTATACATGGTAATATTCAGTCAGTTAACATTTTTGTCATTAGCATAATCATCTGAAAGAGGAATTCTCTCTCAAAATAAATGAAATGACAAGCTGTGATATATTTTCCTTCAACCCATAACTTTCACAGATAATATTTCCACAAACCCACTCAAAAATACGGTTAATATAATTACAAAAATACAATTGTTGAAAAATACAGCTCTGCAAACCATTAATGATCTATCGCAATTGTGTGTCAGATATGTTTTGACGAAAGAAGAATAGCTATGCAGATCCTATCATCTAATAATCAAACAAATAATAATCTAGATTATAGGCAAACTTGATGTTCTACCATGACGTTCTACCATGCCATTTAGAATCGCTTGTATCTCATGAAGTCAATTGCTTCGCCAGGGTTACCATTGTATAAGCACACAAGCACCTGCAATAGATAACCTCCAATGGCCTGGTTGAAGACTTCAGCTTGTTGGCTAAATAGCTCATTGAGCGTTGTTTTCTTTACGGTCGCGCATTTGCCAATGTCATATGGTCAGTATACTGTGTCACAGCCCTGAATGGCATGCACAAACAACATATTTGTGCAGACTTACATTCCCAGCACGGCCTTTGTCTTCTTGACATTCCAAACTATCCGTTTCTTTGCATTCTCTATTGGCTGAAAGTAGATGTCATTGTCATCCTTGTCTGCATGAAAACAGAGCAAAACTAACAGATCAATATAATCACCAACCAAAGTTTTGATGCTTTCAGTCGATTAAACGGCAGCTTTTACAATAAAAACATCTGCATATGAAACATCCCGCCCATTCCAGCTGGTCACTCATAAGAGTAATGAACTGCTACTTGTTGACGTTGTTTGCTAGAAATTCGTCTTTCTTTGACTGAATGACCATGTCACTAGCGGGACCAGAGAGTTTGGAATGCCAAGAAGACAAAGGCTGTGCTGGGAATGCAAGTCTGTACAAATATGTTGCTTGTGCATGCCATTCTGGGCTGTGACACAGCATTCTGACCATATGGCATTGATAAATGTGCTGCCTTGAAGAAGACAACTGTCACTGAGCTATTTCGCCAACAAGCTGAAGTGTTCATCCAGGTCATGGGAGTCCCGACGAAGGTCATTTATTGCAGCAGCATAGAAAACGCTTATATGTTTATACAATAGTAACCCAGACGAAGGAATTGACTTGAGAGGATGACCATCCATTGCAGCCACAAAAATGGGAGTGGACAATTCAATTGGCAACTCCCTGCGAAAACTGATCTGCCACCAGCTTCAGGGGTTACTCGAGGTTATCAGGTGGAACTGCAAGAAGGATTGCAGCTCAAGCAGATGCGCCTGTAAGGGTCATGGCCTGGATTGTTCAAGTGTGTGCGGAGAATGCAAACGAATGAGCTGTGCAAACTCATCAAACCCAGAGCTTTAAAAATGTCATTGGCGGCGACTGGTATTGGGATTGATAGTGCTGTGAAATATTCCTCAACTTATGGCAGTGTTCATGAGGAATAACAATAAAAGACATCAACTATATGTATGAGAAGTTACTTCCCCTAATAATATGTTACCATGAACCAGAATGTAAAATGAAACATGGTAAGTTATGCCGTCAACTTTGCCTATAATTCAAAGTATTATTTGTTTGATAACTAATGATATGCTAGGATCTGCATAATTATTCTTCTTTCATCAACAACATTTGTCTTACAAACAATTGTGATGAATCATAAATGTTTGGCAGATTGTCGTTATATATCTGAACTATTGCTAAACGCGACGTTGAATCTAATTTCTCTCTCTCTCTCCTGATTGGCAAGGCTGCATTTTTTTCAACAAGGTACAAACACTACTGAATGTCGGACCTGACACTTGCTACGTGCTTGTGATAGTAGAGTTATATCTTTATAAGTTGATGGAACTATTGTCTGTGATTGTCATAGGTTGAAAGAAAATATATCACAGCTTGTCAGTTCCCTTTCGGATAACAATGCTAATGGCAATAATGTTAACTGGCAGGATATTACCATGTATGATTATATACCCTGGTGCTGAACTATTGCTTTGCTATCTATTTTTATGAGCAAATCCATTGGGAATGCAAATGTTTTCACCGCCATAGAATAATGTATCCTAGATCAGCATGTATTGATTGGATTTCTGGATGATAAATTGTCCTTATTCAGAGACAAACCAATATTTTCTACCTTCTTATATGAAGCATGATGGTGTATCTTTGTTTTAGAAAAAGTCGTATTTCCACCAAATAGATTTTGGTAGACTTTTAGTATGTTGTTCTGGGAACCTATCAGAAATGCATACCAGTGAAAAAAAATCTGTTGCAATTTGTTTTGGGTCCAGCTAATAAAAACAGATAGATTGCCTGGACTGTCATGAAAATGGTAAAAAGTTCAGATTTAGAATGACCCTATACATCCGCCATTTTGAATTTCTCCATAAATATTTTTGTGCAAGGGTATTATTTTAGGCTGAGTATAACGTTGATATGATAATGAATGGAATGAGTGTAAGTAATGACCCATTTCTTTCACGCTTAGCACCATGTACAAGGTTTTCTTATAGGAGCAAGAGACCGGTAAACACTGAAATTTCCCGAAAAATAATGAAAAATTTGAACTTGAAATTTAAGATATTTCCCATGCATATGGGATTGTAGACTTTTAGTATGTTATTCTGGGGACCTTTCTGAAATGCATAGCGGTGAAATAAATTCTGTTGCAATTTGTGATGGGTTAACCCCAAAAATGCGCTAGATTTACTGGACTAAATTCCAGTGTACAATTAACAACCTTGTAAAATCAAATTGTCATACAATTTTGACTGGAGGCTTGCTAATCAGTAGTACGTTTTGCAAAATTAACAATTATGTAGGTTAATCTATATTGCAAACAAATAATGCTATCTATTCCCACAGCTTCTGATTTGCAACATAATTACTGCGAGACGCACAACTGGGAGGAGCACCGCTACTGCCAGACGCACCGGCTTCGGTGCTGCAGCTATCCCTGATTCGATCTGGAGCAGAGGAAATGACGCCCGAAAGGACGCCCCTTTTCATACGAACAATTTTGCCTTAAACGGTTAACGCTGGTTGTCACAACCATGCTGATCTCTCTCCACTTGGGTTCGAGCTACAAAAACAATAATAATCATCCATGCCAGAGGGGGTAAATGGCTTGGTGCATTCAGAGGGTTCAGTAACTTAGCTAATTGCCAGTTCAACCTGTTCTCAGATGTCCACAGATTTGAGAATGGGCTAAGCACAAAATACAGTCACAACAGGTCAGTTTTCTTTTCTTAACTTCTCATACAAATACATATGAAAGATCCAGGCCTATAATACTGGACAGAATGAAACCAACTCTGGTATCTTGAGGTTCTCATCAGGATGTGTTGGGTTTAAGACGTATAGTCCAGATTTTCTCTAATTTACCAGACACGTCTGCCACAAAGTATCCTTACGAGGTGTTTAAAGAGCAGCTTCAATTACTTGTTACTGTAGGTATGAAAAAGTTTCACATTGATTCATGATTCGTGGTGGACAATCGCAGCTCAATGGTTGGTCCCATTGGCAATTGATATATGCTGCAAACGTGGAGGTACATGTACGTACGTAGTATAGATAAAACTGTGTCGGTCGAGGATGAAGTTTGATGGATTCATAGCGTAAAAGATGAAGTTCCATTTCAAGCAAGTACATCCATTTCATTATGTGGTGTAATGAATAACTGGTCAAATATCTGATTAATCAGAAAGGCGTTAAATGTCCTTAAATACCCTCAAATAGGCCCACGTAAAATCAATATACCGTAATTTGTCAACTATATACGGGATCAAGAAAGTGTGGAAATATCAATTTTCTTATACTTTTCCAGCTACCAGTATCACAAACACTGTGTGTACCCACTAAAAATTAATTAAATTTTCACACCTTTTCCCAGAGTTGCTGTTGTGAACGAGCCTTTTATAACTGACGTGCAGGTCGATATTTTGTGTTTATATACAACTGTCTGGATGCTGTGTGATTAATAATTGAGCAGATGCTGTAAAAATGACGGAGAGTTGATATTACGGGGAAGATGACGGAGAGTTTATATTTACGATAAAACTGACGAAGAGCTGAGATTTACACAAATAGACCACAAGTCCGGGAGATGCCTCTATGATACAGTGAACAAACATACACTGACAACGTTCTGGACTAACCTTAGACTGGAAGAACACAGGATTAAAAAGCGTTGCTTCTGTCAAAACAGAATTTCGACAGGATTAAAAACAGTACAAGAAAAAAATGTGGTGGACTAAATAATAAGGTACACTACGAGGTAGGGAATAATAATACATCGAGTAATCCAAGTCCAGTCTGCTAGCATGTGTCCAATACAAATGATCCAGGCCAGACAGGGTTTATGCCCTGCTACGTTAAGATTACAGCAAACACCGACTTCATCCTCACCCAGTCTGCTAACCCATAGTATATTATAACCGAATCACCCCAGCAATCAAACATACAATTAGTTGGACATGCACTGTACACACATACATACAGTTTTCTAATTCTGGGAACATATCAGACAAATTGTAATAGATTCCCTGGACAAAATCTCTTGTCTTGGCAAACAGGATTAATTCTGAACTGACCAAAAGTCATGATTTTATTAGGATGTATTTGACCCCACCTGAAGTCCAGACTTTCCCTAATTCACCAGACATGTCTTCCACGATAGTACTTATTTACCGTACGGTATTTACAATGCCAACTTCAGAGCAGCTTTTAATTGATCGGAGATTAACGTAGTGGAGTGGCTGGTTTGCTCTCATCCGCACACGAACAGTGCTTTGCTCCTCTCTAGAAGAGCATTTTACTTCTCTCCAGGAGACAGCTTTGCTTCTCTCTTGGATAAAGCGTTTAATCATTTTCAAAGACTGATTTCTTTCTTTCAGGAAGGATGCTCCACTTCTCTCCTGAACATTTCTTTCATGAATTGTTTAATGCTCCTCTCTCAAAGTGCTCCTGAAAAGTGCTTCGCTCTCTTCTGTAGAATGCATTGCTTTTCTTGAAGGGCGTTTTGTCCTACCCTGAAAAGTTTAAGAGACAGTCTCTCGAAGAGTGATTTGCTCCTGTATAAAAAGGTGTTTTGCTTCTTTTTAATGGACCATTACAGTATGAATAGGGTATATTTCCTATATCACCAAGGCTGCCGATTACAATGTTCCTGGTATTCACTTTGTAGAACCCTGACGGAAACGACGGACACAGTATTCCCAAAGATGGCACAATGAACAGTCACAATATCGAGACTGTTAATAGAGTGCTCTCTAATAACACTGTGCGGAGTGACTTTCCTTTATTGTATTATGTTAATAGCTTTCAGTGGCTCTGTGAGATTTATGATGAGATATGCTTGTTACTTTTGATGAAAGAAATGTAAAAGATCCAAAACCTCAACAATTAAGGTTATCAATAACACCTGTTGCCATGGTAACACGCATATACTGTGTAGTTTATTGATGCTATCACATATGCCAGATATATACCTGTACATATTTAATGTCTACAGCGGTTGTATAATGGGACTTTGTATCGATATAACAATTATCTAATGTATCAATGGGAATACTTCTATTGACTAGGGAGGATAAAGTTGAAGAATTCATGTCAGACCATTCTATATACGAGAAACATATTTAATAATACATGCCAACCATTTATACATCATGTTTCCAGTAATGTAAATGAGTTTATTGCTTTTATTTTATGATATCCTGTAATTATTAATACATTATCTTAAGAGTAAGGATCGAATGATGGATGGACTGTTCACGTAATTACAAAGGGATTGAATACAAATAAAATGTCTAACATGAGTATCATTTTCTAATGCAACTTCTAAATAGGCAGTGAAACATTGTTCTTTTCTGTGCTTGGGTATCCTCTGGTATGCGTGAGTTCACTGCCAGACTGGTTACGTAAGAAAAATGTATTCTTCAAAGATTGCACAGCATGGAGGACAAAGCTTTTGAGCACGAGATACATAACTTTTCTCTTGAGGGTGCTCTTTTTCTCTCCTGAATTTTTCATAGTTCATTGACTCGCTCTCAAACTTTACATGCTTTGATTTATTTAGTGCTTTGATCCTTTTGCTCTTGTTAAGAGTACTTTCACTCTTCTCCTAATTTGCTCCCCCGATGGGTTTTCTTAAGCGCTCGAGAAAAGCGGATTTGCACCTCTCCAAATGAAAGCCTGTTGTGCCCTCTCTCTCGTGCAGTGCTTTCGTCCACTTCCAAGATCCTTTGCTCTCATGAAATATGCTTTGCTCATCTCCCAATGTCTTGGTGTTCTTGGAAAAGTGCTTTGCTCTCTTCTGAAAAATACGTCTCTCTTCCTTGCTGTCTCTTAAAAATTGCTTTATTCTGTCTCAAAATGTGCTTTGGTACTCTCTCAACTGATGCTTTTCCCTTGCCTGGAGAGTGCTTTGCTCCTTTCCCGATGTGTTTTCTTTTTTCTGAAAAGTACTTTGCTCTTTTCTTGAAAAACTCTGCTCTCTCCCGAAGGGTGCTTCGTTCCTTTCCAGAAATACTTTATTCTCCTATAGAATACCTCACTCCTTTCATGAAGTACTTTGCCATCTTCCGAAGAGTGCGTTGGTACTTTTCAGAAGTGCCTTGCTCTCTCCTGGTAAGTGTTTTACCCTTCTCTTTTGAAGGGCCTCTCTACCGTTGAAAGCGTTCGGTTCTCTACTTTGTCAGGTGTATTGTAGTTTCCTAAAGAGTGCTTTCCTCCCCTTGAAGTGCTTTACCCACTTCCCGAAAGTGCGTCGAGGTCTCTGTTGTAATGTACTTCGATTCTCTCCTGGGGAGTGCTTTGCTTTTCTCCCAAACAGAATGCTACTTCCACTATGTGTTCCATATTATCCTTGAAATAAGGATTGCGAGAAATTGTTTTAGTTCCCCTAAGGATAATACGATGACTATATCTGATTTAGAAATTGAAAGTATGTTCCGCATGAACTTTTCACAGAAAATTTCAGTGGTTACAATTTCGGTGGTTACAAATTAAGGAACAAAGACTTCCGTTTCCCATTTTTGGTCATTCAGCAATGTATTTCATTCTATAACAGAGCAGACAATAGCAGTTACAATACCTGCACATGATCTGCAGACACAAGCATTCGGGGTATATGCCACTGTGTGCATCAATCACATGATGTTGTCTATCGTTTAACTAATTTATACATTTTATGATGATGTATAAGGTGTGTATGCAGACAGACTGGTCAGTGTAGATCCATTTATACTCCATACCATTTCTCAGCATATAAGGCTAAAGGCTCTGTGCCCGGATTCAATACAATTCTATAGAAGCACCAAATTGATCCTGTCAGCGGTTATAGGCAGGCTTAAAAACCCCTGAATAAAGATGTTTGCGGCTCAGACGTAGAAACTGATTGTGTCTTTGGGGCATCAGTTCTCAATGTCAATACAATACCCACCAAACTGACTGATAATTCCTGATTGAGACTGACAATTGCACAGCGTAAGAAGCTTGACCCCAATATTGATATTACTTTTTGCTCAAGGAAATTTGTCATCCTTGGAAATAGATTCACTTAACTCTATAAGAAAGAGAAACGATACAAGGTTATATTGAGACTGGAGAAGAATAATTACATTTTCTTCTATATGGAACCGAATTGGGTTCTTTGTGCTACACAGATGGAGATCTTACGGCTCAGAAATGGACATCGATTGCATGTGTCCTTGAAAAGTCAATCTGTTCTCATTGTCAACACAAGACCAACCAAACTGACTGATCTTGTGTGGATGGCACTTAAAATTACACTAATGGGAAAAGGCTTGACTGGCTACTGATATTTGTCTTTAGTTTAAGGAAATGGTACTTAACCTTAAGAACGATATTCAACTAGAGGTTCCGCTTTGACCCTTGAGTTGCCGCTCTGGCATGAAGCCTATGCTGGTTGTTTTTTTGAGCAAAAACATACGTCTCCCCCAACCTCCCACCTTGCCTTGAATGGGCACATAATTTAAGGGAAAGTGCTATAAAATTAATGTAGCAATAAGTATCTTAAACAAAGCTGCATATCTAAACATGTTAATTACAAAGAAGCGATTATCATTGTATATACATGTACAAGTAGATGAACGGATGGACGGACACCGGACACGGATGAATGCATGCACACATACACCAAAACCTGATCAAATGAGGGGGCTATCCCAATGAAGCTTCCATCCAAATTTGGTGAAATTCCGTCCAGTAGTTCTCCAGATATCTTGCAGGCAAGCCCTGTATATACATGTACAAGTAGATGGACGGATGGACGGACACCGGACATGGATGAATGCACGCATACACACCAAATGAGGGGGCTATCCCACTGAAGCTTCCATCCAAGTGGGGTGAAATTCCGTCCAGTAGTTCTCAAGATATTTTGCAGACAAGGCCTGTATATACATGTACAAGTAGATGGGCGGACGGACGGACACCGGACACGGATGAACGCATGCACACACACCAAAACCTAGTCAAATGAGGGGGTTATCCCAATGAAGCTTCCATCCAAGTTTGGTGAAATTCCGTCCAGTAGTTCTCCAGATATCTTGCAGACAAGCCTTGTATATACATGTACAAGTAGATGGACGGACGGACGGACACCGGACATGGATGAATGCACGCACACACACCAACACCTAATCAAATGAGAGGGCTATCCCACTGAAGCTTCCATCCAAGTGGGGTGAAATTCCGTCCAGTAGTTCTCAAGATATCTTGCAGACAAGGCCTGTATATACATGTACAAGTAGATGGACGGATGGATGGACACCGGACACGGATGAATGCACCCACATACGCCAAAACCTAATCAAATGAGGGGTCTATCCCAATGAAGCTTCCATCCAAGTTTGGTAAAATTCCGTCCAGTAGTTCTCCAGATATCTTGCAGACAAGCCCTGTATATACATGTACAAGTAGATGGACGGACGAACGGACACCGGACATGGATGAATGCACGCACACACACCAACACCTAATCAAATGAGGGGGCTATCCCACTGAAGCTTCCATCCAAGTGGGGTGAAATTCCATCCAGTAGTTCTCAAGATATCTTGCAGACAAGGCCTGTATATACATGTACAAGTAGATGGATGGACGGACGGACACCGGACACGGATGAATGCACACACATGCACCAAAACCTAATCAAATGAGGGGGCTATCCCAATGAAGCTTCCATCCAAATTTGGTGAAATTCCATCCAGTAGTTCTCAAGATATCTTGCAGACAAGGCAAGGGGACGGACAGACATCCATCCAGACAGACAGACATCCATCCATCCATCCAGACAGACAGACAGACAGACAGCACAAACACTAGATGTCTCCCCCCAACATAGTTGGGGGAGACATAATTAACCCAATACTAAAGGGACATAAGTGATATATTGAGGCTGGAGAAGAATAATTCTTTCTGTCAAAGACAGGCTGAAACGAAAAATTAAACTACCTAAATACGGATCCAAATGGAACAGTCGTGAAAATAGCCTTGGTTATTTTGGTTCAAAATGGAATCATTTTGGTTTGTGCATTCTGTTCACAGATTCTTGATGGGTTTGTGAGGCCAATTAAGCATCAAGAGATGTATCTTAGGTCATTGATAATTCAAGTCATCTTCAGGGATATACGAAATATATTAGGTCATTGATTTTTTACTATTCGTACGTTTCAACTACAGCTGCACGGGATCAGCAAATCTCTACTGATGATTATTTTCTGTACCTTCAGCAGAAGATTTCAGGACCATATCTTCTCAGAGTTTATCTGGGAGAAATGTCCTCTAAAGACAATGTTGCCGAAGGGGACAAGGGACAGTGTCTTCAAAGAAGGATTAGGGGGCAATGTCTCGAAAGGATTAATAAGGGACAAGGTCTATGATTGCCGAATCACTAACAATGCTGATAAAGGAAGATTGGGACAATGCTTTCAGGGGATAACCTTAATATAACGAATTGGGGACAAACGTATTCAACGATAGCTTGTAGGAATGGAAGTAGAGACAATGGCTTCGAAGGAGATCGAGGGACAATGTCTGTGAAAGAGGATTCAGGGACGATGACTTCGACAGCAGGATTGGAGGAACTATCTTTCCATGAGGATTCAGACAAAATGACACCAACGGAGGTAATGACAAAGTATTCAGGGGGAAATTGTTCTAAAAGAGGATTTAGGGACAAGGACTTCAAACGAGGATTTAGGGACATCTATTTCGAGGCGAACTGGATAGAATTCTTTCAAATGAGGAGCTGAGAACAATGATTTTGAAGGAAGATTTCGAGAAAGCGCTACCAATAGAACCATAGGGTCACCCCGTTCAGGAGCGACAAGTTGAACGACAACATTTTTTATAGCATTACCTTTGTTTTCAGTTGCGAAATATTAGGTACTGTACACATTTTTATTTTTTTTTTATTTTGCAACCCAGAGATTTACTAGAATGTCGACAAGAAATTATCCATTCTCAACAGCAACAACATTCTCATCGTTTCAGAATGTATACCTCGTACTGCCAGATATACGGACAGTTTAGGAGGTTATAAATTCTGACATTGTGAGAATGCAGCAACAGTGACTGGGGAAACGTCTTAAAATCAGGATTCAGTAACAATAACTTCGAAGAGAATATGGAAACAATGCCACCAAAAAAAGATAGAAATATGCAGGGACAACTTAGATACAATGCCTTGGACAGAAGATTCAGGGAAAATATGTCTGTAAACGATAATTTAGGAGCAATAATTCAAAGAAAAAATCAGAAATAATGTCCCAATAGGAGATAGGGGAACTCTTTAATGGGACAACTTTGAGATAAAGGCGGCGAATGAGGATTTAGGGACAATGTTTCCAAAGGAGGATCTAAGGACAATGACTCAAATGGAGGATTTAGTTATACAGGATTTACAGGATTTACCGACATTGTCTTCGAAATATTTTGAAAAAAGAAAAATGGTACCAACGGACGATATAACTTTGAGACAATAAATTCTAAAGATGATTTAGGCAAATATTTTCCATGGGAGGATTACCGGACAATGATTCAGAGGATCTACAGTGCATTACAGGACAATGACTAATCAAAGAATACAAGACAATGGCTTCAAATGATTATTTCAAGGGATGCATGGCAATGACTTCAAAGGATGAATACAGGCAATGACTTCAAATGAAGATCACAGGACAATGACTTAGATCAATGGATCCATGTCGAGACTTAGAAACAATGCCTTCAAGGCGGATTCAAGGCAAAGGTAACTAGGAGAAATGTAATCAGGGCATAAACAGTGCCATCAAATGTAGACGTAGGGAACAATGCTCTTGAGGTAGGCTTCTGGGACAATGGCTTCATCCGAAAAGAAAATATTGACATTATTCCAAAGGTAAAATAAGGCACAGTACTTGCAGGAGCTGATACGTTTCCAGCTGAACGTTTATCGATATCAGCTTCATTCAACCCTTGTTCTGTAACATAACCAATCCACGACCTCAGTTAACCTATCCTGATAGGATATTCCACTGATCCTTTTGTGAACCAATTGGTGGTCCTACCACTGAGTATAGCCCTATCATTTTGACTGGAGGCTTGCTATGCATACTCTTTGCATACTACGACCAAATAATGCTATCGATTGACGTAGTGTCTGATTAGCAATATAGCTGAATTGTTTATTATGGTCTGATCTGAAGCAGAGGCTTTCACGTCCGACGGTTAGTTTTCACGGAAGGTTATAGTTTCTAACATGGACATCTCAGACAAATACAAATTAACAATTAACATCACAAACCAGGCCAACAGCTTTACATTCCCTCCGTACCGGTGTGATGGATAAGAATGTCCTGGTGATTAGTGTCCCTTTTCATATCCTTTTCAATCGCAACCAAGGACGGAAACTTGTCCCCAATGTGGAGAAAAGTGTCCTAGCTGTGTTACAATATAGGAACCGGACAATCTTAGCCACCGGATATTCTTAGCCTCCACACCGATACTCAAAATAATGTATGTTGCAAGGCTCTTTCCAAAGAATAACTAAATTAACCTTGATAATTTATAAGAACATAGAAGTAGCAGTAAGGGAATCTCAAGATGGAATTTGATAACTGGTTACAAGTACATGTCGTTGATGGCTAAAATGACCGTACTCTTCACATCAAAACAGAAAGTGGATCTACATCAAAACAGAAAGTCGATCTAGTGGGAGAGATGAAGAGCCCATCAAGTCAATTTGTACTGCCTTTCACCATTCCTTATATATCACATACAATGTTGTCTCACTGTTGATATTCATCGAAAATACAGGCCCCCACTACCAACACTGCAGAGTGTCAGAGATTATTTTTCACAGAACTTACTATCTATTTTTCACCAATTATCACTAGACCTGTGGAGGTCAGCACTTGTACTTTTCAAAGACAAACTAAACACTCAGTCGCATGTGACACTGCATGGAGTGCACCAAATATAAAATATTTATCGCGAAGCGTAAACTTGGAAGGTAGAAAATTACAAGTACAATGTTATATAAATGGAAAATGTACAGACCTCCTCCAATCTTTGGACATATCAGTCATTTTCTCCATCAATACCAATGTACCATTTGCACTCTTAATAAGTTATACATGTATATAATCAATTAGTCTATCAAGAGATTCGACTAGAACCCACTGAATATTACAGATGATCTAAACATTCTACACGAAGATGTGCACCTATTAGGAGATGCATATAAATTTTTGTCATATTAAACGGTAGTTGGAATGTACCCTGTCCTCCATTAATTTCAGTGTATATATTTGGCAATCTTGTTTAATCAACTTGTCACGCTGTTTAGATACAGACACTTCAGACAGTAGGTTTGCTAAACACATTTGAAGATGTGCAGGTCTTATTTATTTGATGAAATTTCCATATGTTCCCATCAGTTGAAATCCTTGTATAATCAACCAGCCCCATGATTTTGACTGGAGGCTTGCTATGCATACTCTGAAGAAATTACTAATTTCTGTAAAAATTACAAAGATTTGGATGTGTGCTACGACCCAATAATGCTATCGATTGACGT
This sequence comes from Hanleya hanleyi, assembly GCA_036873755.1. Classification (NCBI taxonomy): domain Eukaryota; kingdom Metazoa; phylum Mollusca; class Polyplacophora; order Lepidopleurida; family Hanleyidae; genus Hanleya; species Hanleya hanleyi. The sequence goes on along the minus strand of JAVTVY010021128.1, from coordinate 55,600 downwards.
AGTGTCTGATTAGCAATAGAGTTGAACTGTTTAGAATGTGTCTGATCTGAAGCAGAGGCTTTCACGTCCGAAGGATAGTTTTCAGCGAAGGTTATAGTTTCTCACACGGACATCTCAGACAAATACAAATTAACAGATTCAGGCCTAATGGACAGAATGGGCCAAGTCTGGTATCTTGACAAACAATATCACATCAGGATGTATTGCGTTTAAGATGTTGTCCAGACCTTCTCTAATTAACCAGGCATGTCAATAATATTAACCTTTCAACGTGAATGAAGAGCAGCTTCAATTATCTTTAACTCAATGATTTATAAGTTCCATATTAATTAATGATTTTTGTTAGACCATTGATGCATAAAGGTTGATCCCATTTACAATTAAATTATGCTACAAACTTAGAGCAAGAAATAGTAGAATAAAATGTTAATGTTACAAGATAAATACTTTGGCTCAAGTCTATAAGTTTTCAAATTTACGTGAAATTCAATTGTGGGTCAAATACGGATGATCCTAGTGAATGTGATCAGCCCTTCAATTTAAAAGGTAATAAATGACGTTCGCAAACCATTGTTTTTATTAAATAGAAACATCCATTCCCCTGAGTTTGATCATCGACTTATTTATTTATCTCCTGTATGGTGAATATTATTCCTGGAATTGGAATATTAACATTGATGACATCATATGATTCCCAAAGGAATATTTCAAATCAACCAGTCTGACTGACAATTAACAGTACCATGTTCACGGCGTTCTCGTTCCAGAAACCTGTCTAAATCAACAAATGCAATGTCCCTGGCAATGCTATTATATGAATCAGGCCTTTGGATTATGGACGGAGGAACTCTTTAATGGACGACGGCTGAATATTGAATATTGTTTGAAGGTTTTATTTCCTATTCCATGTAATATTCAGAAATGGAGCCTGACACTCTTCAGGAGCAAGGTACTCATCAGTAGAGCAGAGGAGGAATATCATGTTCATAAGAGAAGCAAAACACGTTTTATGAAGAGGAGTCGGAGATGAGTGATAAACGGGAGAGTCTGCCAGGTCATGTTACCTTTACAAACAGGGTCAGTGCACTCCTCAGTAAAGCAGAGAATTGAAGTTTAGTGAAGAAATGTACTACTCAAAGGAACAAGATGGTTTGCATGAGACACAGAATGTTTTTCATGCACGACGGCTGAATATTGAATGTTGAATGTGGGGCTTGCTATCGATCGGACAGTGCAGAAATGTTACTACGAGATTCCATTCGAGAAATGAACTACGTTTCAAGTCCCAATCCGTATGTTAATGAGGCACGGACATCCATAATTCGCACAATGACGGATTGAAGTGCCCGGAGGATAAGCGCCCACCATTTGTTTTTTATTGACCTGGCCCAGATCTTCCACAAAACCTGGCGTTTGCCGGTTGCAGGTTGGCTCGGAAATTGTTTGCAGAAATTCACTAATGTCTTTGCATCTATCTGGATTCAGGAAGTGTAAGTTGGTATATGTTTACATCTACATTGAAAACTGTTGACCGCTTCTCTCTTGCAGGAAACAAGCCTATGTTTATGTATACTATGATTGTCTTTTTGAATTTGGTGCTAATACTGTGATATGGAATATGGAATAGGGCTTTGGATTATGGACGCGGATATTCTCTAATGGACGACGGCTGAATTATGAATGACGGACCAGACGCTTGTAATTATTGACAATAAATGGGACCAAAATTTATTCATGTTTATGGAGGTGAAAACTGGTTGCGCGCCAAATAGTAGCCGAGACTGATCTAAACGTCTACTGTTTCGTGACTGGTGGGACCGGCAGCTGTGTGTAGCAAGCTATAGAAAGAACACGAGCACATAGCTACAGGTTTTAGAATTAGATATTAACTCATTTTGATTAATTCATCGTTAATGCACTCCAATGGTATTAACGAGTGTCTACATTTTTTATGAATATAAAACATGAGGCAGCTGAAATAGTATAGCTGACCTCATCTCTTCCCACAGGATCTACTGTCTGTTACTATGTGAATATTATCGGCATTTACAATACTTTTATTCAGCTATTAATCTCGTAGTTATCTTCTCCTACGGCTACTAAATTACTGAGGTTGATTTAGCTATCCTTTAGGAAATCCAGCATTTTTTTGTCTTCTTGGCTCTTGTATCGTGTACATCCAAGTCAAGTACGAAGAATATTTGGCATTTTCTGGCCTGGGTTTCTTATGTTACAGCTCAATGATAATACTAGAAACGTCCCATTTGATCAGCATGATGGTCCAGAATATATGAGAGAAGGCTAATTGAGGTCGTCGAATGTTAATGTTATAGAACAAGGGTGAATATAAAGCTGATGATCTGATATCCTGTTATTGCTCGAAATTGTCTTCGAATCTTCGATGGTTTTGGAGGCATGGCCCCCAACGCTTCCCGCAGAAATCGTTTGCTGTTAGGATATATCAACTGCTCCGTTGAAGTCATTGCATGTGTGCTGCTTTGGAGCCACTGTTTCTAAGTTCTATTTGGAGCCATTGTCCGTTAATCATCCTTTTTATCTTCTTTGTATCATCTCTCGTAACTGATAAAACATAATTTTATATGTGATATGTTTTAATTACTGTGATTACGTGAAATGATATGAAAATAAAAGTCATACTACTGCTCATTTAAACCCACTGTCACTGAGCTCCAGTTGGACGCGTCGCCCTTATATTCATACTCCTTTCATTTCTACTCCACAAATCCACCTTTGGATCCAGTGTCTCTAAGTTGTTCGTAGAAGATGATTCCCTATCTCAGTTTGACAGCACTGTTCTGAAGTCCACTTGAAAGACATTGTCTCCAAATTCTCCTTTGAAGACAATGTCAATGAACCCCTGTTCAAAGATATTATCCCAGGATCGCCCTTGATGAAATATCCAAGTTGTTCCTTTAAAGATTTTATTTTCCAAAATCATGGGAAACCGTTATACATTACCATCTCTTTGGAGTTCTGTCCATAAATTCTTCTTTGGCGATTTTTTTTACCTAATTCTTAGTCGGAGACGTTGCCCATCGATGTCCGTTTAGATCCATTGTCTCTAGGTTGTTCGCAGAAGGTGCTGCCCAATCTCAGTTTGGCAGCAATATCCCGAAGTCTTCTAAGTTGAGGACGTTGCCCATCATTCACGGTTCAGAGCCATTGAATCTGAGTTGTCCCCTGTTTTATTGTCCAATCTTCCTTTCGTGTCATTGTTCCTGCTGTGAGGTAAAATCAATCGCTCCTTTGAAGACATTGGCGGGTGGTTGGGTGGGTTCATGTTCCTGTTGCTTCAATGTATTTTGCTGAGAAGCAACAGGAACTTGATAATGTGATGTCTAGCACTGTAATAGGGCTGCGTGGTGCTTAGTTGGTGCTTAGTTGGTTCGTCGTGATATTGCTGAAATATTGTTGAAAGCGACGTTAAATTCTATTCACTCGCTCACTCACTTGAAGACATTGTCTTCTAATCTTCCTTCGGAGCTATGGTCTCCAGGACTTTCTATGCAAATGAACTCTTAGAAGGGATAGCTTCCAGATTGTTTTACTGAAAGCATTCCCCCATGTACTCCTCTATAGATATTGGCCTCACTAATTGAGAATGCTTTAGCCCTATATTCCGTACAGCTTGGTTGGCAAATATAACACGGGACGTTATAAGGAGAATGAGCAATAGCATTTATTTGTCAAAATTCGTATAGATCAACCACTATAATTGCCGTTGATAATGGATATTTATTTGTCAAACTAGCACATTTATACTGTCCTTGAACAGTAATATTTTTGGACAGTGTAGGATTAAATGTGAGGTATTCTATGTAAACGTTACTGAGGATAGATGTCTTGGTTGACTAACTCGCATGAATTCTTGGAACACATTGATTTACATCTAATCGAAATTATAATATATCGATTATTAATCTTCAATATACATTTTTGGTTGTTTCACTGTTAAACTTTGGTACTAGTAGAGGATGATATTTGAATCCGGGCTCAGAACGTTGAATGTGCTGAGCCGTGCTGCGGAGTATTCAGTCCGGGCTCAGAACGTTGATTGTGCTGAGCCGTGCTGCGGAGTATTCAGTCCGGGCTCAGAACGTTGAATGTGCTGAGCCGTGCTGCGGAGTATTCAGTCCGGGCTCAGAACGTTGAATGTGCTGAGCCGTGCTGCGGAGTATTCAGTCCGGGCTCAGAACGTTGAATGTGCTGAGCCGTGCTGCGGAGTATTCAGTCCGGGCTCAGAACGTTGAATGTGCTGAGCCGTGCTGCGGAGTATTCAGTCCGGGCTCAGAACGTTGAATGTGCTGAGCCGTGCTGCGGAGTATTCAGTCCGGGCTCAGAACGTTGAATGTGCTGAGCCGTGCTGCTGAGGTATTCAGTCCGGCTCAGAACGTTGAATGTGCTGAGCCGTGCTGCGGAGTATTCAGTCCGGGCTCAGAACGTTGAATGTGCTGAGCCGTGCTGCGGAGTATTCAGTCCGGGCTCAGAACGTTGAATGTGCTGAGCCGTGCTGCGGAGTATTCAGTCCGGGCTCAGAACGTTGAATGTGCTGAGCCGTGCTGCGGAGTATTCAGTCCGGGCTCAGAACGTTGAATGTGCTGAGCCGTGCTGCGGAGTATTCAGTCCGGGCTCAGAACGTTGAATGTGCTGAGCCGTGCTGCGGAGTATTCAGTCCGGGCTCAGAACGTTGAATGTGCTGAGCCGTGCTGCGGAGTATTCAGTCCAGGCTCAGAACGTTGAAGTTGCTGAGCGATGCTGTGAGGTATTCAATCCGGCTCAGAACGTTGAAGGTATTAGGCTGTGTCGTGGAGTATTCAATCCAGGCTCAGAACGTTGAATGTTCAGTGTTGTGGAGTACTCAGTCCAGGCTCCGAACGCTGACGGTGCTGAGCTGTGACGTGGAGTATTCAATCCGGGCTCAGAACGTTGAAGGTGCTGAGCTTTCAATCCGGGCTCAGAACGTTGAAGGTGCTGAGCTTTCAATACGGGCTCAGAACGTTGAAGGTATTGAGCTGTGCTGTAGAGTTTTAAATGCGTGTTGTGGAGAATTCGATCGGGGCTCAGAACGTTGAAGGTGCCGAGCTGTGTCGTAGAGTGTTGTGGAGTATTCAATCCGGGCTCAGGACGTTGAAGGTACTGAGCTATTGAGCTATGAATCGTGGAAAATAGTACGGTATCGCATACATCAATGATTACAGCAAACAATCGTGATAGACGAGAATAGCACTTCCCGAGAGAGAGGACTTAATCAATACGTCTACGTGGGAGAGGAACGAATTAGTACTCCTCTTCCTCTGGAGAGAGGAGAAACTACTCTATATGATAGAAGAGACGAATAGAGACCTCTTCATAAGGAGAGCAAAGTTCAAGTTTTCTGTATCTGGTGATCACAGCAAATATCTCCCCGGGACAGAGGAGCAAAGCACTCCACGGGAAAGACTAACAAAGACCTCTACTAGAAAGGAGCATATTCCTCTTGGGGGAAATAAGCAAATATCTCACCAGGACAGAGAAGCAAAGGAGTATACGGGCAAGACTGACAAAGACCTCTTCATGAGAGGAGCAAGCATCAACTTGTCTATATCTGCGGATCACGGTAAAATATCTCTCCCGGACAGAGGAGCAAAGCACTCCACGGGAAAGACTAACAAAGACCTCTACATGAAAGGAGCATATTCCTCTTGGGGGAAATAAGCAAATATCTCACCAGGACAGAGAAGCAAAGGAGTATACGGGCAAGACTGACAAAGACCTCTTCATGAGAGGAGCAAGCATCAACTTGTCTATATCTGCGGATCACGGTAAAATATCTCTCCCGGACAGAGGAGCAAAGAACTCTTCGGGAAAGACTAACAAAGACCTCTTCATGAGAGGAACAAATTCCTCTTAGGGGAAATGAGCAAATATCTTCCCGGGACAGAGAAGCAAAGAAGTATACGAACAAGACTGAGAAAGACTTCTTCATGAGAGGAGTAAGGATCAAGTTTTCTGTATCTGCTGATCACGGCAAAATATCTTTCCGGGAGAGAGGAGCAAAGAACTCCACGGGAAAGACGAACAGAGACCTCTTCAGAGAAGGAGCAAGGATCAAGGTTCTGTGTTGGCCAATCACAGGAGAGAGGTGCAAAGAGCTATACGGGAACAACTAACAAAGACCTCTCAATGAGAGGAGCAAGGATCAAGGTTCTGTATCTGCTGATCGCTGGAAATATCTCCCCGGAAGAGAGGAGCAAATCACTCTACAGGAAAGTCGAACAGAGACCTCTTCAGGAGAGGAGTATGGATCACATGAGAGAAGAGCAAAGATCTATACGGTAAAGACTGACAAAGACCTATTCAGGAGCGGAGGAAAGGATCAAGTTTTCTGTATCTGCTGATCACGGCAAATGTCGCTCCGAGACAGAGGAGCAAATCACTCTAGGGGAAAGACGAACAGATACCTCTTCAGAAGAAGAGCAAGTATCACAGGAGAGAAGATCAAAGCACTTTAGGGGAAAGACGAACAGGAGAAGAGCAATAATCAAGGTTCTGTATTGGCCGATCACAGAAGAGAGGAACAAGGCACTCTACGGGAAATACAGACAAAGATCTCTTCAGGAGAGGAGCAAGGATCAGAGTTCTGTATTGACTGATCACAGGAGAGAGGAACAAGGCACTCTACGGGGAAGACGAACAAAGGTCTCTTCTTGAGAGGGGCAAATTGGGAGATGAGCAAATATCCCTCCGGGAGTCAAGCAAACCAGTCGGGAAAAAGCAATAGACTGTTTGGGAGAGAGGAGAGCTCGGTGCTATTCTGTAGAGATGCAATGGCCTGTTTAAGAAAGAGAAGGCGAAGAGAGTCTGGGAGCAAAACACTCTTTGGGGAGAAGTAAGGGATTCAGGAGAGGAGTATAATACTAGTGAGCAACCGAAGGACTATTCCTTCTCCTGCTGAAGTTTCATGATTTGTCATCAGTGTGAAATACATTCCTTGATTTACATTCTCTATATACCATTTACTGCTATAGTCCATTATCACAGTACTCCCAAAACCTGCATAAAATCAAAGGTTTTTTTTTTTAGAACTAATTAAAAATCAGAAAGAAAAAATAAAATACTCAATTTCTCAATTAAATAATACCATCTGATATCATGTAGTGGCACATCATTAGCTCAAGTATACGTACACTGCATGACAAAGCAATTAATATTTCAACAAGTACAATGCCAACACAGTGGGTAAAACAATTCAAGGACAAGATAGTTTATGAGCAATATCGGACTAGTGTAGTTCCGTAGGTTGACAGTCCTATCATTAATAATCCATACCTCCTAATACTATCTTGCCAGGATGTATTAACGAGCTTTTGAAACCGCAATCACGCAGCTGTGCCATTCTTTTTACCGGGATTGGATTTTTCTTATTTATCATAGATGATTTAAGATGAAATATATGAAAGGTGGACTGAATTGACTATTCACACGAGAAGACACAAATGATTTAACATTTATTCAGCAGGCGTGTTTATTTTGTTTTGTGGAACAATCATGATAATAAACTATATTACATTAAGGGAAACACGAAATGCAAAGATGCAATCTTCATCTACATGAAATGTAGATGGAGTTAACGGGGTCTCCGTTCCCGAATAAAAATGTTCCGTTTATGTACCGGTACCACTTCAATCAATGTTCCAGCAATATACAATACAAGTATGATGGATTAGATAACACTGTGCCCTATCAAGCCGGACTGCATAACAACACAACCACTGTGTGCATTAAATATGTACAGGTCTGTTATATGATAGCATCATCTGAACTCTATAACATAGGTGTGTTACCATGACAACAGGAGAAAACAGACAGACAGAATCTGTCTGATAGTAATCTGATCGTAACCTATGTGAATGTATCGCCTTGAGGTAGTTTTAAATGTCAAAGCTTTTAGTCCCTCATATGTTCATGATAAAGATGATAACTTGGCTTTCCCACATTTGTTTTGCAGAGAGTCCAAAGTATAAATCATAATTCGTAAAGATCTTAAAAAAGCTTTGTACACTGGATTCCATTAAAGTCTCCCCCCGGCACCGGACAATGGAATGTTAGCATTGTTGGTGTTGAAGGTCTCGATATTTTGACAACTTTAGTCTGTCGTATTCAGAAATATATCAAAGCAAAGTCTTGTATGTTGACGGTATCGATATCTTGTCAATTAGCAAAATATTAAAACTATATATTATATATACACATAGGCTAGTTCCTTGCAAGAGAAAAGCGGTCAACGGTTTCCAATGATACCGACAAGACATCATGACGTTCCAAAAATATCAAATCCGTATCGTTGATCAGTTTTCTTAATCCATATGATACACGTTATAAAGTGAGAATGATGTATCTCAGTCACGCTTTGATTGTGAATGTTCATATGAACACTGTGACGATCCTGACATGGCTTCATACGGCCCCTAGACCCGGGATAAACGGAATTTGACACGTTACGAAACGTAACGACATGGATCTTGCACGCTATTCTCGAATTTTACTCTCAGCATGCGATATTTATGAAAAAATATGAAAAACTTTGAGTGTAGGCGCTTGGTCGTTTAGTACCGTTTTACAAGTCTCTGCAATAATGTTTTGTGACGTTGATTAAATCGTCACGTTGTACACAATATGCAGGTCTCACTGGAATATCACTGTCCAAAAAGTCATACTTTACGATGCCGAAATTGTAATCATATATCTTATCGTAAAGTCGAAGAGAGAGAAGTCCCACGTCATTTTTGGAGATACAGGTTTAAATATGACGTGCCGTCAGGGCTATCTGATGTTTCCTTCAAATCCAGTGTTGATGGAAATATATTCTTCACTGTGTCATTCATATAGCGGTTCTTCACAGCGAGAAGATCGTCTCTGTAGCGTTTGGTGAATGAGAAGGAACGGGCTTTGAAATAATCCTTTTTGAAAGCATCTGCATACAGTCGTATACATAAGAGAACAGATACAGGTCAACCAAAAGCGGTGCATAATTAGTACCCATTAGAATACCGGTACCACTATGTTGTTGATATATTGTGTTGCCATATTTCACATAGACATTATTAATGAGAAATTCAAGCAACTCTGCAACATCCCATGATTGGTATCCGCTGTATGTACTAGAGCTAAAGAATATCTTATAGCTTCTGACTTTAAAATGTCGACGATCAATTTTCTTGAACACCGATACTATTAATGAACTGAGACGGACAATAAGGTCCTGATGAGAGATTGTAGTATGGAGAGTCGAGAAATCTGTCTGTACAGTATGTGTCCTTTCGCATCTAGTTCTTCCGTAAGACATGTTAAGTTTTTCAATATCCACGTACATTCAACGGCTGAGTTTTCAGATGTAGTGGCGCAATATCTTGTACAAAATGCTTTTACATCCCGAAGGGCCCTCGTGAACAAGATGGAAAGAAGCTTCTAGATCCAGATATGAATATAAATTTGTATGGCGTATTGTGCATTTTGGGAGTCCAGCACAGTTTTGGTATATCGTTATGAGGGGTTAGAATACAAATACATCTTTCGTTGAGAAACTTAGCCCTCGTTTTTTTCCTGAGGAATACTTTATTGATCTCCTGAACTCTGCTCTCACACAGAGCATTATGGCGCCACTCCTGCTCTGCTCCTCTCACAAAGAGTGTCATTCCCTCACTCCTGCTCTGCTCCTCTCACAAAGAGCGTCATGGCCCATTCCTCCTCTGCTCCTCTCACCAAGAGCTCATGGCCCCACTCCTGCTCTGCTCCTCTCACAAAGAGCGTCATGCACCCACTCCTGCTCTGCTCCTTTTACAAAGAGCATCAGGACCCCACTCCTGCTCTGCTCCTCTCACAAAGAGCGTCATCATCCCACTCCTGCTCTGCTCCTCTCACAAAGAGCGTCATCATCCCACTTCTGCTCTGCTCCTCTCACAAAGAGCGTCATGATCCCAGTCCTGCTCTGTTCCTCTAACAAAGAGCGTCATGGCCCCACTCCTGCTCTGCACCTCTCACAAAGAGCGTCATGGCCCCACTCCTGCTCTGCTCCTCTAACAAAGAGCGTCATGGCCCCACTGCATTTGCGTACACTTCACCATCCATAAGATGGCTTGCGAATCGTGTGTCTCCATTATCGCGGAGCGATATCCGGTATATTACCGGATTCTGTTCGGCCTTCATCCGGCGGAGAACAGACTGGAGAAATCTGATAAATCACAGGCTTTCATACCACTTCGGAAACAGATATTGCCTGGGCTTACAAAAGATGTAGGTATGAATAACTTTCGTATCATCCAAGAGGTGTGGTGGATCTGTAATTTTGAGCAAGTAGGACATCACATGATTCGAAAATGGCGAGTTACGTTGGGGTTACGTCGGTAGACTTTAGCTGATTGGCTGACCAAGTCACGTGGTATTGATTTCTGGAAATTCCCTCTTGCCCGTTGCCGAAAGTAGGCTGAAAATGGATACACACGATTCCAGGGTCAGTCTTACCGCGTATAGATGACCGAGATGGTTACAGGTTGGGCCCCACTGCGGTGCTGCTCCTCTCACAAAGAGCGGCATGGTCACATTCCTGATCTGCTCCTCACACAAAGAGCGTCATGGTCTCACTCCTGCTCTGCTCCTCTCATAAAAAGCGTCATGAACCCAATCCTGCTTTGCTTCTCTCACAAAGAGCGTCATGGCCCCACTTCTGCTCCACTTCTGTCACAAAGAGCGTCATGGCTCCAATCCTGCTCTGCTCCTCTCACAGAGAGAGTCATAGCCCCACTCCTGCTACGCTCCTCTCACAAAGAGCGTCATACCCCCCAATCCTGCTCTGCTCCTCTCACAAAGAACGTTATGGCCCCAATCCTGCTCTGCTCCTCTCACAAAGAGCGTCATGGCCCCAATCCTGCTCTGCTCCTCTCACAGAGAGAGTCATAGCCCCACTCCTGCTATGCTTCTCTCACAAAGAGCGTCATACCCCCTAATCCTGCTCTGCTCCTCTCACAAAGAACGTTATGGCCCCAATCCAAATCTGCTCCTCTCTCAAAGTGCGTCATGGCTCCACCCCTGCTCTGCTCCTCTCACAAACAGCGTCATGGCCCCACTCCTGCTATACTCCTCTCACAACGAGCGTCACGGCCCCACTTCTGCTCTGCTGCTCTCACAAAGAGCGTCATGCCCCCAATCCTGCTCTGCTCCTCTCACAAAGAGAGTCATACTCCCACTCCTGCTCTGCTCCTCTCACAAAGTGCGTCATGGCTCCACTCCTGCTCTGCTCCTCTCACAAACAGCGTCATGGTCCCACTTCTACTATGCTCCTCTCACAAAGATCGTCATATCCCCACTTCTGCTCTGCACCTCTCACAAAGAACGTCATGGCCCCAATCCAAATCTGCTCCTCTCACAAAGAGCGTCATGCCCCACTCCTGCTCTGCTCCTCTCTCGAAGAGCGCTTTTTGCTGTTGTTCCTTTACATAGGTGTGATTTGATTATCTACCTTATTCTCTTCTGAAGAGTGATTTTCAGATCCTCCTAGGAGTGCTTCGATTCACTCCCTAAATGCTTTGCGCTTCTCCCTAAGTGTGCTCCCTAAAAGTTCTTTTTGCCTCACCCCTAGAGTGCTTTGTGTCTCTCACTAGAAGTGCTTTGCGCCCCTCCCTAAGAGTGCTTTGATCCTCTCCCTAGAAGTGCTTTTCGCCCCTCCGTTAGAGTGCTTTGCTCCTCTCCCTAGGAGTTCTTTGTGCCTCTCCGTAAGAGTGCTTTTCTGTAAGGGTGCTTTGCTTCTCTCCCTAAGAGTAATTTGCTCCTCTCCCTCAGTGTGTTTTGCACTTCTCCTATAAGAGTGGATTGTTCCTCTCTCTAACAGTACGTTGATCTTCTCCTTAAGAGTGCGTTGCGCTGTTCTCCCTAAGAGTACATTTGCGCCTCTATAAGAAGGTCTTCAAGTGTAAGTTTGGCCATCCTACATTTTCAGTGAACGGACCCCGCGTTGGGATTCATACATTTTCTTGTGATTTTAACCAAGTTCTAGGTATTTTCCGGTTATTTTCGTTTAGTTTGACCTAACGAAACGCGAACGGAACTAAATGTAAACGCGTTCCAAACGCGCTCCAAACGATTATAGAGAACGAAACGCTTTCAATATCGATTAATTTGTCTTTTATCAAAACGCGTTTCCCTCGTCAAACGCGTTTGCGCTGATCGAAACGCGTTTATGAACGCGTTTTATAAACGCGTTTCGATTTTCGTTCAACTCGCGAAATTTGTGTTTTTATTTTGCAATCCAGGCTAAGAAACGCTTGTGTCGGGGCTTTTCCCCAGTCGCTATTATTATTCTCTGTGCTAGCATTCAATATACAGGGGTGAAAACGTTGTGTGCTCGGTAATTTTCTTTTTGTTTAAGTTAATGAAACTAATGAACGCAAACGAAACTAACCGTATTTCTAAACGCTAGGTTTTTTTAACTTAGTGATTTTATGGGAATACTCGATATCGTTTATTTTATATATTGCGCTTAGCTTAAATCTTTTCGCTCACCAAGCGAAACAATCCAGTCTTCCAGTATCAAGCGAAACGATTTGTCAGGCGTGTGATACCGAGCAGAAAAGGCGTTTCGTTTGACCTTGACTCCATGCAGTTTTTGATCAACACTCAGTGGCCGAACCATTGTACAAATGAAAAACGCATTTCAAACGCGTTCATGAACGCGTTACGCGTTCGTGAAACGCGTTTCAAGCGAAACGAAACGAAAGATAAATAAACATACCGATGATCAAACGCGTTTGCGAGGTACAAACGAAACGAATACAAAACGCGCTCAGAACACTATTGAAACGCGTTCCAAACGCTAATAGAGCGTGAAAACGCGGAACACCGAACGCTTTTACCCCTGTGAATCATAGAGAAATACTGAAAATCGACGTCAATCGCAGAAAACTACAATCCAAAACTCGGAAAACTGGGGATCGAATCAAAAGAATTTTTGGGGAAACGCCGAAAATTATTAGAAAACACGGAACATAATTCCACCGCGATGAAAATAATCTCAGCAGTTGGAAATATTTACAGCAGAGTGAGAATGAGTGCAACGGACTGAAAATATTTACAGCGTAGAATAATTTCACCACGGTGTAAATATTTTCGATGCAGTGATAATAATTTTCCCGCGGGGGTTGTATGTCATACAATGGTTTTCAGCGTTTCATAACTAATTTCTACCTCATATGTAACAATGTTTGTGCTGACAGATCACTCAGTGAAGCCGTAAATTCTCCACACCACAGCTCAGCACATTCAAGGCCCTGGCGGCAGATTCAATATCATCCTCTACAAGTACGGACTCGTTCCCGTCTGCTATTATAGACAGGCTTAACATCTTCAGAGGAAAGATCTTCGCGGCTCAGACATAGAAATTGATTGTGTCTTGGGGCATCCGATCTTAATGTCAACACATCACCAACAGAACCGACTGATCATTTGTGGTCGACACCAAAGTCGAACTGATGATGTAAAGACAAGAAACGTTAGACACAATCGTTCGTAAGGAAATATATTAACCTTGGGAAAGAGTTTCATTCACTCTCAGAAAAAAGAAGAAAAAAATCTGAATGATTCCGCTATCAGACACAGATGGATTGAACGGTCTAAGCTGAACAACGGCCAATTACATCCAGGCATAGAAATTGGAGATGGCCATGTTTTTTATGTTCTATTTATCAGTCTGGAGACGCCAGCTGGAATTGTTCCAGTGCAATGGTACACTGTAAATTAAGGCATTCGTACTCAGTCACATCTAAATACAAACAACATCCGCACAGCTTCAACATCATTCAATCTGAATTTATCATAATAAATAGAAATGCAGTTACCGGGACTTCTAAATACCAGGCTTAATCGAGATATGACTTCAGTAAGCTTGATAGGCAAATATGCCAATGAAATGGCTTCAACTCGATCGATCTTCTTTTTTTTTTCAATGCAATACTGTTTTACCTATCGATCCCCGCATCCAAATCACTACTCCACAGATAATGGGAAGACAGCAGTACTCAAAAGGGATAACAGCTAAGATGGGCTTAGATGAACATTTCTGAATGTTGGATCCGAGGAAAGCCAGTTTGTGCCAGCGTTGCCAAGAGAATTTCGTGAAACGATACCTTCAAAGGAGAATTCAGGGGCAATCCTTTCACGGAAGGACCCGGCAATGCATCCAAGAGACCATTTTAGGTCAATGTCGTTAAAGTAAGGTCCAGAGGTAATGCTTTCAAGGTTGGATTCAGGGACAAAGCATTCAAGGAAAGACTTTAGGTCAGCTTTTCCAAGGGGAGATTCAAGTGCAACGCATTCAAAGGAGGACATCGGAACGATGTCGTCGAGGGAGGATTCAGAAGCAACACATTCAAGTAAAGGTTTGGCAGTGCATTTAAGGAAGGACTCGAAAATACGAAGCAACGCATTTAAGGAGGGACAAGGGAGGATTCAGGAGCAACGCATCCAAAGAAGGACTCAGCAATTCATTCAACGAAGGACTTCAGGAAGGACTCGACAATACATTCAAGGGAGGGCTTTAGGACAGTGTCATCAAGGAAGGTTTCACGAGCAATGCATTCAAGGATGGATTCGGTGATATATTCAAGAGAGAATTCAGGGACATTGTCTTCCAGAGAGAAAGAAAGGGAGATAGTTGAATGTAACGTCGCGTTCAGCACTAAAGCGACAATCAATATTAAAATCTAAGTAAATTAACAATCTATCAAAAATCTAACAATTAAACACAAAACGTATCAAAAACAAAATTCTCACAAATCAATCGCTGTCAAACAATCTAAAATCAAATATCTTATTAGACCTTCTTTTGGTAGCCTCTGAATGCAACCACCATGACAATATACTGCACACTCGGCTTCACAGCCCCAAACTACCACCATGACAATATACTGCACAGCCGGCTTCACAGCCCCAAACTACCACCATGACAATATACTGCACACCCGGCTTCACAGCCCCAAACTACCACCATGACAATATACTGCACACCCGGCTTCACAGCCCCAAACTACCACCATGTCAATATACTGCACACTCGGCTTCACAGCCCCGAACTACCACCATGACAATATACTGCACACCCGGCTTCACAGCCCCAAACTACCACCATGACAATATACTGCACACTCGGCTTCACAGCCCCAAACTACCCCATGACAATATACTGCACACCCGGCTTCACAGCCCCAAATAACTTTCATAAGTACCTCTGACAATGTCTCTTCCTATCATTAAATAAAAAGAAAAAAGTCCACGTTTTCTCGGTGAAGCCACGACGATGTAGTATCTATTTCTGAATAAATTTTCTCTTTATACTATCTGTAGGAGACATCTGAATCTCTTTCTTTGAACCAGTATGAGGAGCTGGACGTGCACGATGTCCAGACTGTACTACAGTTTTGACAGGGAAGCTCACAACTATTGTCTCAACCACCTCCGGAGTGCCTTGATAGACGACAGACGACATCACCTCCCTGTTTCATATTCTCACTAGGAACCACATGACGACTACCGAACTCTACGTAACAGATGCATATGTACTCATTTTAGGTGTACTACGAGTTTTCATGGTACTTTCTGTCACTACCGTATATGACACAACATCAAGGAACCACCAAATTTTCCTTACCGCACGCGACTCAACCGGAAATAAAGGAACAGTAACTATAAGAGAAAGATTAATTTCAGGGCCAATGAATTCAGAGATTTCGGGGACAAATGTCGTTAAGATATGATTCACGGGAGATACCTTAAAGGAAGAATTCATGTGAATTTTGTATTGAAGGAAGGGCGGGGCAAAAGTTTCCATAATTTACCTAGCATAGATCATAAATCCTCCATTGAAAGCATTGCCCCCGAATACAAGTGTATGCCCATACATCCTACCTTGATAATTTCTCCCCAGAAATCACCCTTGATTCCCTCATTGTAGACTTTGTTTCTGGGTATTTCTTTAAAAGCATTGTTTCTGAATTTTCCTTTGCATATTGTTTCTTAATCCTTCCTGGAAAGCACTGACCCTGAATTATCAAATCATCGCATTCCCTTGAATATTCCCTCGAATGCATTGCATGCCATTCACTTTCCTTTGATGTTATTGTCCATGAAGATAACAAAGAGACAATACCTCTATAAGTTGATTCGCGAACAAAAAATTTGCTGATGTGTACTGGTTTCCAATGCGAATTGAGGAGCAATTATTTCAAAAGACAATCTATGGGCAATGTCCTCGAAGAAAGTTTATGTGGATTTGAGAACAATAAATAAAAGTTTAGAAGAGAAGACTTTTAAGGACATTTTAGATGCTTTCAATGAGAATTTGGAGACATTACTTGTATGTGAATAATTCGGCCCCATAACTTTATTGCAGTTCCTGCAAACGAGATACAGGGATAACGCTCTCAAAGGGCAATACCTCCTATCGAGGATGTAGGGACAATACTTCAGCTGCCATATATACAAGAGGATTCATGGATAATGCCTCCATTTAATATATATCCAAGTGTTATTCTTCTACAACATGTAACCAAGCATGCCTGAACAGGAACCCATTTTCAGTAAAATATTTGTGGCTCAGCTTCTCGAATTTTGGACCGGATATGTTTTTGCGGAATTTTATGCGTTTTCAATAGAACAAAATTGGATAAAATGAGGTCACACTTTATACAGCAAGCAGAACATCATTTGGAAAGCTGAAGCACCGCTATTTTCTTTACCTACTTAAAAACAACCATACCACATTTCGGATTCCGATGATGAATAATTTTCAGGAAATTTAGCTCTTTTCTTCAAAACATTGGCGAAATCAAATAATGGAATTAAAGCGATAGACAGTTTAGATGCTATTAACTGATCGTGATGCTTCCAGCCATCTAACTAATGTGGATGGTCAGCTTAACACGGTCAACCCTAAATCTGACAAAAACTTTGCAGCGCATAATAAGATTCTGAAGTTTAAATTTTCACATTTATTAACCCATATGATCTCACATGGAGAAAGATTCGATGTAGTAACCAAAGAATGTTCAATAAAGTGTTTTTCATAAATTTTTACCTCCAGATTGGCTACTTAACCCGATACCAAGTCGCCAACTTCATATATACAAACGATTGTTCTATAACATTAACGATATACAACCTGAATTAGCCTGCCCTAAACCGTTTTTCATTAAAATGGGAACGCTATGAAGTTATAATGTTACGAACCAGATAAACCTTCACTTTTGCAAGAGTCGACCAAAAACATAAGCGCTGAGTTTTTCGTGGAATAACAAAATGAACCCTGATAATCCACAACATTGATAATACTCTTATACTGATAGTGGTATTGAAGAGATGGTTACAAGAATGATAATACTCTTATACTGATAGTGGTATGGAAGAGATGGTTACACGAATGATAATACTCTTATACTGATAGTGGTATGGAAGAGATGGTTACACGAATGATAATACTCTTATTCTGATAGTGGTATGGAAGAGATGGTTACACGAATGATAATACTCTTATACTGATAGTGGTATTGAAGAGATGGTTACAAGAATGATAATACTCTTATACTGATAGTGGTATTGAAGAGATGGTTACAAGAATGATAATACTCTTATACTGATAGTGGTATTGAAGAGATGGTTACAAGAATGATAATACTCTTATACTGATAATGGTATTGAAGAGATGGTTACAAGAATGATAATACTCTTATACTGATAGTGGTATTGAAGAGATGGTTACACGAATGATAATACTCTTATACTGATAGTGGTATTGAAGAGATGGTTACACGAATGATAATACTCATATACTGATAGTGGTGTTGAAGAGATGGTTACACGAATGATAATACTCTTATACTGATAGTGGTATTGAAGAGATGGTTACACGAATGATAATACTCTTATCCTGATAGTGGTATTAAAGAGATGGTTACAAGGATGAAAATACTCTTATTCTGATAGTGGTATGGAAGAGATGGTTACACGAATGATAATACTCTTATACTGATAGTGGTATTAAAGAGATGGTTACAAGGATGAAAATACTCTTATTCTGATAGTGGTATTGAAGAGATGGTTACACGAATGATAATACTTTTATACTGATAGTGGTATTAAAGAGATGGTTACAAGGATGAAAATACTCTTATACTGATAGCGGTATTAACGAGATGGTTACAAGAATGATAATACTCTTATACTGATAGTGGTATTAAAGAGATGGTTACAGGAATGATAATACTCTTAAACTGATAGTGGTATTGAAGGGATGGTTACAAGAATGATAATACTCTTATATTGATAGTCGTATTGAAGAGATGGTTACAAAGATGATAATACTCTTATACTGATAGTCGTATTGAAGAGATGGTTACAATAATGACAATACTCTTATACTGATAGTGGTATTGAAGAGATGGTTACAAGAATGATAATACTCTTATACTGATAGAAGCGATGGTTACAAAAATGAAGTGGTATCTAAGAGACGGTTACAAGGATGATAATACTCTTATACTGATTGTGGTATTAAAGAGATGGTTACAAGGATGAAAATACTCTTAACTGATAGCGGTGTTGAAGAGATGGTTACAAGAATTATAATACTCTTATACTGATAGTGGTATTGAAGAGATGGTTACAAGGATGACGATATTCTTATACTGATAGTGGTATTGAAGGGATGATTACAAGGATGAAAATACTCTTATACTGATAGCGATATTGAGGAGATGGTTACAAGGATGATAATACTCTTATACTGATAGCGGTATTAAAGAGATGGTTACAAGAATGATAATACTCTTATACTGATAGCGGTATTAAAGAGATGGTTACAAGGATAAAAATACTCATACTGACAGTGGTATTGAAGAGATGGTTACAATGATGATAATACTCTTATACTGATAGCGGTATTGAGGAGATGGTTACAAGGATGATAATGCTCTTATATTGATAGCGGTATTAAAGAGATGGTTACAAGGATAAAAATACTCATACTGATAGTGGTACTGAAGAGAAGGTTACAAGAATGACAATACTCTTATACTGATAGTGGTATTGAAGAGATGGTTACAAGAATGATAATACTCTTATACTGATAGTGGTATTGAAGAGATGGTTACAAGAATGATAATACTCTTCAGGGCCTGAATTTCGTTAAATTTTAGGAGAATCCAAGTTGATTCTCGCATAATCCGCGAGAATCAAGATTCTCATGTCGAGATTTGGAAATTTCAGGTTTCAAATTCCCTTTATAATGTTTGAATTTTATCAAGTACTTCCCATCTCTGGTATTGATTACTGTCTTGCATCCCTATGAACTGAAATAAAAACATAATTTCCATGAAAAAAAAAAGACTTTATTTTCTTTGTTTCACGGTTACACCTGTAACTCATCCAGTAACGATGGCTCTGTTCTGCAAATTGGTCCTAAGGCTTTTCTTTTCGCCTTACTGTCTGTCCTAGACAATATATCCGAGATGTTTTCGGCCATATTTCGGAGACAAGTTATCGGAGGGCATTGAAACTTCACTCAGTAGAACTAAAAAGTAATATTTTTATTGCAAAGTTGCACATTGGCTGCACATTGGCAGATTAAAATAACATGGTAGGTATTGGGAATTTCGTCAATTCTGAACAGATTTTAATGCAATGTGGGGGGAAAATTTGTGTTTTTTAGTTTATATACTGTGTGAAGTTTCAATGTTCTACAATTATTTGTCTCCGAAATATCGCCAAAAACGTCTCGGATATATTATCTGGGACAGACAGTAAATAAACGCTGGCAAATAGTAAAGGCTTCAGTGCATTTTTTGTCAGAATTCTCGCACCTCCGAAAGTTTCTGGTAAGATTTTTTGTTTCTTGTTCACTGGTTCACCGGTTTCGATTTCCGTGCATTTTGTATGCCCGTCGGATTCAACATGACGTGCCAAATTCGGCTTCAACCGGTACGTTGTGCCGCTCAAACCGTAACTGAGCACGTCGTTGACAATTTTGCCTTTGTATTTGGCTCGTATTTTCGCCAGTGTCGTTAAACGTAAAATCGAATTGATCTTTAAGCTCGACCTCCCACTTTTACAGCGCACTCACGCTAATTTGTAGCCTTGTCGACTTTGCCCACCGTCCGCCATTTTTACGAAGACAAGAGGAGTGCAAATCCGTTGTCAAGCGCAACGTTGACACGGGACTAAGGGGCTCAGCGATTGGTCAACACAGTAACCTATAGCCAATGGTTAACGAGGACACATATCCAGATGGAAAAGTTAGACAAAGTTATTTCCCTTGGCATGAAAACGAAAGCAGTACCAGAGAATTTCGTTCTTGATCTGACGTTTCCCGTTTTTGGGTAATAAATAGATTTTTAGAGTCGGACTTAAGGCGAATCAAGTTAGATTCTCTATTTTACATAGCAGGCGAATCTTTACGCGAGTCGATTCGCGGATTCGCGTCAAAATTCAGGCCCTGCTATTATACTGATAGTGGTATTGAAGAGATGGTTATAAGAATGATAATACTCTTATACTGATAGTGGTATTGAAGCGATGGTTAAAAGAATGGTAATACTCTTGTATTGATAGTGGTATAAAGGAGATGGTTACAAGAATGATAATACTCTTATACTGATAGTGGAATTGAAGAGATGGTTACAAGAATGATAATACTTTTATACTGATAGTGGTATTGAAAAGATGGTTACAAAAATGATAATAATCTTATACTGATAGTGGTATTGAAGAGATGGTTACAAGAACGATAATACTTTTATACTGATAGTGGTATTTGAAGAGATGGCTACAAGAATGATACTACTCTTATACTGATAGTGGTATTGAAGAGATGGCTACAAGAATGATACTACTCTTATACTGATAGTGGTATTGAAGAGATGGCTACAAGAATGATACTACTCTTATACTGATAGTGGTATTGAAGAGATGGCTACAAGAATGATACTACTCTTATACTGATAGTGGTATTGAAGAGATGGTTACAAGGATGATAATACTCTTATTCGGATAGTGGTATTGAAGAGATGGTTACAAGGATGATAATACTCTTATACTGATAGTGGTGTTAAAAAGATGGTTACAAGAATGATAATACTCTTATATTGATAACGGTATTAAAGAGATGGTTACAAGAATGATAATAATCATACTGATAGCGATATTGGAGAGATGATTACAAGAATGATAATACTCTTATACTGATAGTGGTATTGAAGAGATGGTTACAAGGATGATAATACTCTTATACTGATAGCGGTATTGAAGAGATGGTTACAAGGATGATAATACTCTTATACTGATAGTGGTATTGAAGAGATGGTTACAAGGATGATAATACTCTTATTCGGATAGTGGTATTGAAGAGATGGTTACAAGGATGATAATACTCTTATTCGGATAGTGGTATTGAAGAGATGGTTACAAGGATGATAATACTCTTATTCGGATAGTGGTATTGAAGAGATGGTTACAAGGATGATAATACTCTTATTCGGATAGTGGTATTGAAGAGATGGTTACAAGGATGATAATACTCTTATTCGGATAGTGGTATTGAAGAGATGGTTACAAGGATGATAATACTCTTATACTGATAGTGGAGTTAAAAAGATGGTTACAAGAATAATAATACTCCTATACTGATAGTGGTATTGAAGAGATGGTTACAAGAATGATAATACTCTTATACTGCTAGTGGTATTGAAGAGATGGTTACAAGAATGATAATACTCTTATAATGATAGTGGTATTGAAGCGATGGTTAAAAGAATGGCAATACTCTTGTATTGATAGTGGTATAAAGGAGATGGTTACAAGAATGATAATACTCTTATACTGATAGTGGAATTGAAGAGATGGTTACAAGAATGATAATACTTTTATACTGATAGTGGTATTGAAAAGATGGTTACAAAAATGATAATAATCTTATACTGATAGTGGTATTGAAGAGATGGTTACAAGAACGATAATACTTTTATACTGATAGTGGTATTTGAAGAGATGGCTACAATGAAGATAATACTCTTATTCGGATAGTGGTATTGAAGAGGTGGTTACAAGAATGATAATACTCTTATTCGGATAGTGGTATTGAAGAGATGGTTACAAGGATGATAATACTCTTATACTGATAGTGGAGTTAAAAAGATGGTTACAAGAATAATAATACTCCTATACTGATAGTGGTATTGAAGAGATGGTTACAAGAATGATAATACTCTTATACTGCTAGTGGTATTGAAGAGATGGTTACAAGAATGATAATACTCTTATACTGATAGCGGTATTGAGGAGATGGTTACAAGGATGATAATACTCTTATACTGATAGTGGTATTAAAGAGATGGTTACAGGGATGAAAATACTCTTATACTGATAGTGGTATTGAAGAGATGGTTACAAGGATGATAATACTCTTATACTGATAGTGGTATTAAAGAGATGGTTACAAGAATGATAATAATCATACTGTTAGTGATATTGAAGAGATGATTACAAGAATGATAATACTCTTCTACTGATAGTGGAATTGAAGAGATGGTTACAAGAATGATGCTACTCTTATACTGATAGTGATATTGAAGAGATGGTTACAAGAAATATAATACTCCTATACTGATAGTGGAATTGAAGAGATGGTTACAAGAATGATGCTACTCTTATACTGATAGTGATATTGAAGAGATGGTTACAAGAATAATAATACGCCTATACTGATAGTAGTATTGAAGAGATGGTTACAAGAATGATAATACTCTTATACTGATAGTGGAATTGAAGAGATGGTTACAAGAATGATAGTACTCTTAGAGTGATAGTTGTATTAAAGAGATGGTTACAAAGATGAAAATACTCTTATACTGACAGTGGTATTAAAGAGATGGTTACAAGAGTGATAATACTCTTATACTGATAGTGGTATTGAAGCGATTGTTAAAAGGATTATAATACTCTTAGAGTGATAGTGATATTGAAGCAATGGTTACAATAATGATAATACTCTTATACTGACAGTGGTATTTGAAGAGATGGTTAAAAGAATGATAATACTCTTATACTGATAGCGATATTGAGGAGATGGTTACAAGGATGATAATACTCTTATACTGATAGTGGTATTAAAGAGATGGTTACAAGGATGATAAGACCCTTATTACTGATAGTGGTATTGAAGAGATGGTTACAAGAACATGGCTAGTACGGTAGTGGCTTCTAATGACTATAATATTCACCTAATAATAGACAATGAATCTTGTATGGAGAGATGTGCGGTCAATAAAGTCAATTTGTGTTGCGTTCTTCAGTCAGATACATAGATCAATACCTGTTCAGCTGTCTCATTGTTGATATTCATCGACAATGTACGGTACACCCTCTCTCGTATATGCTGTACAATGTATATCAGTGAGGAGTTATTGCTCACAAACTCTAGATTGCACCCAAGAAAACATATCGAGTGTAACCTCTGTTTTCTCATCGACTGTAGGCCTACATATTGGAGGGACAAGTGATAAACTCACTATTATCGCAGTTACGGCTAGCTTAGCACTGAAGGCTCTCCCTATCATCAAATATAAAGCACCTACAATTAAAAACTCCATATCTACACCAAGATATATCCATCAACCCCAATTATGAAGAAAAAAATACCTTAACAAAATATTATTCTGCATATACTGAATGATTTCTATAAGATTCGAATAGAAGGGTAATTGACTGTTTATGAACGATGTTTCAGATCTAAATAACCATGCAATGTATTTGTCATTACATGATCAACACAAAGTATAACCAAAAGTTTCGGTAATTTCAAACATGTTCAATTTTTCAGAATCTAGACAGGAGCAACGTTCAAATTAGGTAAAAGATTATATACACATGCATTATTAAAAAGAAAAAAAAGATTATATACATATGATCGAATAAATAAAACTATGAAATAATCACTCAATATAGATAAGTGAAAAGACCATCTAAAACTGCCTCACCTACCTTCAAGGGTCTTACAATCGCGATGGTTTCTATGGATATCGTTGGGGCCATTATTCGTCTGGCATCTTCCACAGGCATTATAAATTCTGCAGTATGAATACTTGAAATAATCCCCGACTGGAGATTTAAAATGAAATGTCGCCTTGGAATGAATCATACGACTACAGCCCGTCACACACAGAAGGTGTCATATCGGGTAGGCCTATACCAATTAGTTCACGAAATTTAAAGAATTTTTTCCAGGAAAGAAACACAGGAAAATCCATCAGATATTTAAGCTAGTTTCAAAGCTATTGTATGAAATCCAGAGTTAGTCTCCCGTGGCTCTGTAGAATATCTGATTTTGAGTACATGAACGTTGGAAGCAGAAACAACATCCACCGGTTGAAGAGGAGCGCAGATTAGACTCACTGTGTCCGTAGATAACCCAGCTCCCCTTCTGCAAAGCGAGGTAAATTTAGAAGCATCTTCGGTTACCTATTTTCGCAGCCACGACCCGAGAATATATAGCCAGCAACATCAATCTATATCACGCCAAACCGACATTGTGTACATTGCTTGTTTATATACATATCTGCTTTTACCATATACACACGTTGCATCGCTAATGTCAGTTGCATGTCTGTTTCAAGCACGCCACATGCTCGCCGGCCCAAGCATCCGGTTCAGTAAATTCAACTACGGGGAAAACGACAGCAGCCTGAAATCGTCTTGCCTGCAATACTCAACTATCGACAGAAACGGAAGAAAGCATCCTATACCAACCAACTCCCTGCTATTCGACCTTTATTCGTTATCGATTTCTAGCGACATGGATTTGATAAAATTAGAGCAAAAGCATACACCACAGACCCTGGCTTGCTTTTGGATATGGAGGATATCGATTTCTTCAATTTACATTCTAAATGAAATGTATCCGAGATCAATGACCGGTCACCTTTAGTATCTTGTTGACTAATCTATTTTTGCAGCGCAATTACACGTATCAGGTCAAGTTTCTCTTTCTGTATATAGAGGACGAAAAGAGCATTCAATTCATTGGAGATTCAGTCGGAATACATATCACATGTATTATTTTGAAAAGCATGTGTAAGTCACTACATTACAGACACGCGACCGTTTGTTTCATGAAATCTTGTTATACGGTATACACATCTTCGTTGCACCAAACCAATACGTTCCCACTTTGAGTGGGAACGTAGAAATTGGTTTGGGGCAACGAGTGGGAACGTAGAAATTGGTTTGGTGCAACGAAGATGTGTATACATTGCTGCACTCGTTCCAAGTCATCAGTTCATCCTGTTGTGAAAAACGATACGTTGTTGCCATTTCGCGACAGTTTAGCCAAAACAACCAAAACAACGTTGCTTATTCTGTTGTTACTCTGCCATTCGCGACATGTCGACCCATAATAAGTGATCGTAAACCCTCAAGTAAAGTTTCCATCAAATGAAAGACCATTGGAAACAGTATCCGAAAATATTTATTGTAATTTTTTACGATTTTTTTTACACAGAGTAAACTGCAAATAAAGCATGCTATTCTATGGTGGTCTGTTGCAATCATATCTAGGTCCAGTGACGTCACACTGCCTTAATACATATATTTCAAACTGTGTATGCACGTTCTAATGCTTGATTCAGGCTTAAGGTGTGTATACTTTGAGTTTCAACGCAGACTCGCTGTTCTAATGTACATGTTTCACCAAAATCTGGGAGATGGTAACTCATGAGTGTCAAGTCAATTTGAATCTTGCATTGAACGGAAACATACAGTGTTGTCATTCGCGACAATTTCTTTCATTTATAGTATTAGAGGAAACAATGTTGCGATTCTATTGAGAGTGAGGAATACATTGTTGCAATTCTCTACACTTTAGTGAATCATCTTAACGGGAACCATCATGCTATACATACGTTTATTAAGTTGCCCAGTGATGCTATTGGAGAGTCTCATATCCTACATACAAAAACGGAAAATGTTCAGATTAAAGGATACATCGTTTCCATTCTTGACAATTGTTTTATATCATATATCAGAAATGCGCATAAAAACTATAATATTACGGCCAACCTTCATTTTGTAAAGACCGTTTGTTTCCTTGACAAACCCTCCTCTGCATATATTAATCATTTGCTTGTTTATTTGGCTAAAACTACAAGGGTCAAACGGGATGGGTACATTAATTCGCTGGGGGTATACGGGTTCCTTCACTTTTGAAGTGGCAAGAATCAAGCACTTTTCAAGGTTTCATATTCAAATTTCAAGGACCTATAGTATAGGAAACTATATGAAACTGAGTTGCACTATTTCATCTCTCTTTTCTAATCTTTGTTAGCCTGAACATAAATCAAGGACTTCCAAGAACCTTTTTACAAATATCAAGCTTTCAAGACCTCGAAATGGTCCAAGTGGAATTAAAGTACTTTCAAGGAAATCAAAGTAGTGGAGGAACCCTGCATATCAATGGCCAAAAGTCGAAATTCCTCTCAAAAGACACGGAAGCCATTCTCGATAAATGAGTGAGTGAGTGAGTGAATAGGGTTTAACGTCGCTTTCAACATTTTTTCAGCTATATCACGACACGGAAGGGAAGGGAGTGGAGGGGGAGGGGCGGCGGTACTTACTTGTAACAGAACAGATCTAATGCTGCCATTTTATAGTGCTGTCCCACCGAAATATCATGCCGTCTCGATAAAAGAAACTATATCGGGAAAAGGTAATCTTGAATTTAGAGATCTCCCACGTCATCGAGTGGCAGCTATCGGAAACATGGGAAGAGTTGGGGAGAGTTTACACTCAGTTCAGCCTGTCTGGATGTGATATTATCCCCCCCCCCCCCACCCCCCACACACACACACTACTTCCCCGCCTTGCTCTCATCACCTTGCTCTCACTTCTTTCCGTCTTGCACAAAATCACCCCAAGAATAGAACTAGGAACCTCACCAGTTGTGGAGTTTTCTCTCTGAAGCTTATTCCGTCGTCAGACGTTGCAATTCTCTCCAATATGGCTCGTCTCCGCGATCGTCTTTCCATGCCCCTTTCATCAGCTTCGCCAGGACTCCCTGGGCAAGGAATCTTCATTAAGCGAGCAAATCCTTGAACTCAGTAAAACATCGAGTATATCATCAAAGCGCTCACTGCTGACGGACAACACTGATTTCTGTTTTCCTGTATCGAAATTAATTTGAAATCTAGACTTCCATGCTGAATGGAAATACATCCAACATAAACACAGCCCGTCACAATATTATGGCACATACCGCATGCACTATTACGGTGTCTGGAACCGTGAAAGAATCCAGTAACATATATACATGTACATCGTGTCCTACACTCATTCTCTCTCTCGCCTCACGATCTTTCCACATCTTTATTGAGTTATATCCAGTAGATTGGAACCTTCTGTCTACACGTAAGCTGAGTGGAGGTGTTTTGAGGGTATTGTAAACCAGATTCCAACAATTCATAATCGCATAGACAGAAGGGTTGTCGATATAATCATACTGGTCTTAGATATCATTATACTCAAATAGCCCATGCACCAAAATGATCGTCCCGTTTGCACCTCGAGCTGACCAATTTCTGACTAAACAGCATAAAGAATAAATTAGCTATAGCGATTTTGTCGTGAGCGGTGGCGATACTAATTTTGTGAAAATATATGGGCGGTAGGGGAAAATGTGATCATTTGTTCTTAATTGTTTGAATCAAAACGACAGATGTATCAAAATAAAGCCCATGCTTTTGACTGGAGAATGAAAATAATAAAAAAAAGATAGAATTTTTTTCGACGTCGCAATTACGTCATAATTACCCCTATTGATCCTGGGGGAGGGGAAAAACTAATCTTTTTGACCTATTTTCAGAATCTTGGACAAACATTTTCTGGCATCATTTCTTATCATATTGGGGTCATTTCATGTCATTATGAAGAAGCTTAGTGACAAAGAATCATGACATCACAAAGATAGGTACCCTCAATAACATATAGGCACACGCTGGATTTGGGGGTTGGGATACACTTCGTCCTTTTAACATAGTCAAATGTACGATTGCTGTAACAAACTGTATATGAACGGAAAGCTGCCTTGGTGGCCTATCGAAATAAAGGACTTGCCAGAATTTTCGAGAGATGACGTCATAATAGCCTCATAATATACATTCATTTTCACCTATATTTAGTTCAGTTGAATACTCTACTAAAGAATAGGGGGAAACCTGTCACTAATTCAAGAATAAGGCATCTCGATAGTATTGTACTCAATATTTCTGTAGGAAAACATCGAAATTAGGGAAACAAAAAAGCCAACATTCGTACAATAAATTACCATTATGAGTGGATTCAATGAGGCTAGAATCCTGCTATATGGTTCTTTTGGCGCATTTTCGGAATCCCCAAATATGGTATATATAGAAACGACATTAACATTAGTGGGCATTCTGAGCTGGGGTGGCAATTATCATAAAAGTAGACAGGAAATGAAGGTTCAACTTCAGGTGGATATAATCTTTCAGATCCAGATCATTGTTCATCATAGAATAGTGCAGCATAATAAAAAAGTTCCCATGAAACTATATAAAATTACGAGAGTTTGATCCGAGGATCTTGCTTGATGAGAACTTTGACGATTTCAAACAACGTCAGGGTGTCTATAACTGAAAGTTTTCTCGTTTACCATGCCTTCGCAAAATGTTTCTAAGGTTGAAATCTATGCAAAAGTAATGTCATATCCCACCTCTATGGTATGATTAAATACATGTCACTAGACCCTTCATGTATTCAACATTTAATGACTGTACTGTATAAGTTGGAATAACAGGGACTTCAGCATACATTACATAGGGTTGTTTATCTGTCTGATGCTTCATTATACTATGCCTGGGAATATCACAGAGACAGACAATGGATAAAGAAACATAACAAAAGCTATGTTTACATGTCGAGTTGAGCCTGTGAATCTCTGTTCTATTTTAGAATACGATCTCTCTAGCATCCCCATCTATCTAACATCATACTCTTACTCAACAGCACAACAAATCTCACAGAGTGACTCAATACAATGAAATAAAAACATGGTAGATTTTCAGAAGAATTCTCGACAATAAATCTGGTTTCATCGATGTTTATGCATCTTCGTGAGAGTGGATGACATCGATCCACCGATTTTCTCTTTATATCTCTGAAAAAAAAAATACAAGTAATTTTTACATTTTTAAACTAAAAACCTACCTTACTGACATATGGGTATAGCGCCCAGCACCCCTTAATCAAGTGGAGAAAATGAAATGTCCCACAGTATTTCCTGTCTCCCTGCCCATGCGCGACCATCCCTATGCTATGAACTTCCTCTCCTATACCACGTGGTAGAGGCCCAAGCGTGAGACTGGGTGGGACAATCCCTGTCAGTGAGGTAGGTTTTTAGTTTAAAAATGTAAAAATTACCTGTAATTTTTTTACGCAATAAAAACGAACATTACTGACATATGACACCCGGATGGCGGGAGAAAAATAACCTTATGGGAAGATGCAGGAGCAGAGAAATAGGTAGTCAGCATGAGTAGTATATAGCATTGATTAACCCTCAGGTTGACCTTTGACCTCGGAAATTTGCATATCACGTGACAGAGGTCAAAGGTCAATGATTGCACTTGAGTTGACCTGTATCCTTTCATCTCGTCTTTGACCTTGGATCATGTTTAGACATGTTAGGGTTGGGGGTTTTCCATCACGTGCTCATGTGTATGACGTCACTTCCGGTCTGGGTGAATGGGGCGTGACCTGTGCACCTGATAGGACATGTACTGACCTGTCTGTGGGGTTTTTCCCTACAATGTCGTTCACCTTCGTGTTTTTTCGGTGAGGTGCGAAGGGTACGTCCGTGTCTTTTCAGTGAGGTCCGTGGGAACATGATAGGCCATGTAATGACCTGTCTGTGGGGTTTTTCCCGCCAGAATTTCGCTGTCGTCTGCTTGGGGTTGTCACGTGCCGAACACCTGGCTCCCCGAATTGCAACATTGTTGCACTGAATGCATGTATTGACTTGTGTCTGGGTTTTCTCCATCACGGGGAGTGCGCAGGTGTATGACGTCACTTCCGGTCTGCGTGAATCGGGCGTGACCTGGGTATGACTGTATGGGATGTACTGACTTGGTTCTGGGGTTTTTCCATCATGCGGCGGTCACGTGATTAGGAGTGCATGTACGGACTTGTATGCCGTCCATTCATTTGAGTCGGGGACTTGGGGTCCCTACGGAAGGATTTTGCAAGTCATGGTGTATGTAAAATGAGGATTTGTCTCCAAAATATAAAAAGCGGAACACGGACTTTACCTCTAAAATAGGGGAAAACCTCTATCAACTCTATCCCAAAGGGCTAATATCGGTCCCTGGCTTATCGGGTTCTGCCTGGAGTGGATGTATGTAAAATTAGGATTTGTCCCGAAAATATAAAAAGCGGAACACGGACTTTATCCCTAAACTAGGGGAAAACACCTATCAACCCTATCCAAAAGGGGTCATATCGGTCCCCGGGCTTATCGGGGCCTGGGTGCATGGGTGGGTGCATGTAAAAGTTTCTCCAGAAAAAATATAAAAACGGAACACGGACTTTACCCCTAAACTAGGGGAAAACCCCTATCAAGGGCGTATATTGACTCCCATTGACCTTTGACCTCCAGTATAGAGTGCGTATATTCACTACCATTGACCTTTGACCTCAAAAATTTGCATATCGTGACCTTTGAAAGCCAATCAGAAGCGAGTATTTTGACCTCGTCTGACTATGCATGTACTGACTTGGTTCTGGGGGTTTTCCATCATGGGGAGTGCGCAGGTGTATGACGTCACTTCCGCGTGAATCGGCCGTGACCTGGGTATGGGATGCATGTACTCACTTGGTTCTGGGTTTTTTCCATCACGGAGAGGTCACGTGATGGTTCAAGGTCATTTGAATGATAGGAATGCATGTACTGACCTGTTCATTCATCCGGGGACTTGTTTACATCCGGGTCATTCATTGTGGTGGGTTCTGCGCAAGTGTGTGACGTCACTTCCGGTTTCACTAAAACTACCTCCGAACACAGAAGAGTTCCAATTTTCCCTTAGACGCAGGGTTCGGATTTTCAACATCCGGGCTTTCCCCGGCCCGGCACGGCCCGTCCCGCCCTGCCCCGGCCGCAGCGCGCGCGCGCGGGTTATCCGGAAGTGCGCGGCATCACCGGAAGTGCGCGGATGAATTTCGGGTCAAAAGGTCACATCCAGGTCAAAAGGTCAAAGGTCCCCCTTCCGGCAAGGCTCGGTCCTCTTCGGGACAATAGATAGCCTTTATCCGCCCTTCCGAAGCATCCGTGTATAGAGGAGGGTCTCCGACAATATTACCATCTATTTATCCATGTTAAATGACCAGTGGGGAACCCCCAGTTTTCCCCAGAACCGTATTGCCACGAAAAAATACGTGAAACCATGGAACTTATAGTAATAAACTTAATCTATAGGTGTTGGACACGTCTTCAATCGCCGTCTTCCTGGTCTTTACCCTTACCCGCTGACATGAGCTTTAACTTTTAACCTTTAAAATCCGCATGTAAACACACCCATAGTGGTTCCTCCAGCGTGGATGTGCTGTGATGGAGGGGCTAATAAAAGGATTGACCTGTAATCTTTGATTGTTGCTCTCTTTTTGAACTAACCAGTCAGAATAGTACGTATCACGGACTACATCCGTAGAGCTACGTATAGGTGCGCATGTGTGACATGGTCTATAAAACACGCTCCTCTGCATCCCACACCTCATTCCTACGGTTACAGAGCCATGATGGAGACCCATCCCTATGCGACTCGCATTTTACAGCATGCGACCGTGGTTAATTCACTCACGGATTACCGAGCAGTGGTTCGGTCCATATTTGGAGATGGCGACGACAACGAGGGGCGACGCCAGACCCTGAAAGAGTTGACAGAAGCGGTCCTCGACAGAGTGCACTCGATGGAGAGGCGTGCTATCACCCACCACTACTGGACTATGACAGCCATCCTTGATGCCCGGACTATGGACCACGAACGCTCACGCCGGAACCAGCTACGGCTCGTTGGCCTAGTAATGGTCTTTGCCCTATTGACCCTGACGCTGTGGCAATGACAGCGACAGAAAAAGAACGACTTTTCAGGGCCTCCACAGATGCGCTTATGTGCAACCGATATATACGAGGGTCAGTCACAGTGTGCGTCATTCACCGATCGTCATTGGGTCAACCATGTCACCGAGGGACCTGACCATAAATACGAGAGACAGTCAGAGTGTGTGTCATTCACCGTTCGTCGTTGGGTCAACCATGTCACCAGTCCTACGAGCCATCCTTCCCCTTACACCCCTGGTGGGGTTACACGTCTATGAAGATAAAGTCACCACCGTGGAGATGTTTGCTGGTCGCGCGCTGAGGCCGTATCGAATACGGTTACGCTACACCGTGACGGCTGG
This sequence comes from Hanleya hanleyi, assembly GCA_036873755.1. NCBI lineage: Eukaryota > Metazoa > Mollusca > Polyplacophora > Lepidopleurida > Hanleyidae > Hanleya > Hanleya hanleyi. The sequence continues at coordinate 23,047 of JAVTVY010021128.1, read as the reverse complement.
ACCAAATTTAAACGGGTGTTGAGCGGTGAGCTCGACGGAAACCTCATCCACATAGACAATGCCATCTACGTACACCGTGGACCCTTCTTCCCACGCCTGGGCCGTTACCAAGACCCTACGCGAGGCTTCACCCTAGACTCCGATCTGTGGACAGCCTTCGAGAAAGTGGTGCCTATCGTGGACCAGCTGTTTACACCGGACGAGCGATCAGCTGTTCAGTTGGGCTGGGCTCGTGCCCTGAGTGAAGCGGCGGCAGAACCCAACGAACAAATTACCAAACCTAGCAATGAAGCGGAGGCAGACGACGATGCCATTGATTATCCGGCTACACTGTCAGCCCAGTGACATGACCACCCGATCCTTTGATCTCACGGGGTTCTTCCTATAAATACGCGAGACAGTACAAATCTTGTACCATTCACGTACTGATCATGACGGAGGCAGTACGGGCGTATCTCAGCTTGACCCCCGAGGTCTTCCTGCACGTCTATGCGGATAAGGTCGATATCATGGAGGAGGTAGGAGACATCTGTGATGCAGACCCTACACAACCGTGCCCGGCTCATATTCGTCTGTCCCGGGAGGGCTGGACCAAATTCAAACGGGTGTTGTCTGGTGAACTGGACGGCGATCTCATCCACTTGTGTCACGATGTGTACATCCGACGCGGCCCCTTCTTTGCTCAATTGGCTCGGCTAGATGGAGGTACAGTGCATTTTACCCTTCACCCTGTTCTATGGTCTGCATTGGAAGATGCCGTGGCAGATGTGGATCAAGTGCTTACGGAGGAAGAGCGGTCATCAGACGAGTTGGACTGGTTATTTACCATGGACAATGTGCTGGCAGAAGCCAACGAAGAAAATCAGAAAGAAACTCCGGCCCAAGATATACCGTTATAAATAAACGACAGAGCCAGGGTCCATCATCATTTGTCACCATGAAGCGCTGGGAGAAGGTGTTGGATAACTTATACTACAGTCCCGACAGTCCGGCGGCCTATAGTGCATTGTCGGCTCTCTATCGAGCGGCCAAACCCCAGGGGATACAACGTGCCCAAGTCCGAGATTGGTTAAAAAAACAAGACACCTATACCTTACATCGATCTGTCCGTCGCCATTTTCTACGAAACCGGGTCATCGTGGGTGGTATAGATGCCCAGTGGCAAACGGATTTGGTCGATATGAGCGCCTTTGCCAAACACAACGATGGGAATCGGTATATCTTGACGTGCATCGATATCCTGTCGAAGTATGCGTGGGTGGTACCCATCCGGACGAAAACGGGTGCGAATCTCATAGCGGCGTTCAAGGACATCTTCAAGACGGGGCGCAAACCCTTGTATTTGCAAACCGACGAAGGCACGGAATTCCTCAACAGACCGTTCCAACAGTTTCTGAAAGCCCAGAAGGTGTTTTTCTTCCATACGTACAACGAGACCAAGACTTCCGTTGTGCAAAGGTTCAACAGGACATTCAAAGGCCGCATGTATAAATATTTCACCTATAAGAATACAAGGCGGTACATCGATGTTCTCTCGAAACTTGTGAGTGGATACCGGAGTATAGAGAGAGCCCCCATTACCGTCACCCAACGCAATGAAGCCCAAATCCGGCGTGTCTTGTACCCCAGGCAATCGCAGCGAACGCCGAAGGAGGTGTTCAAGGTCGGGGACCCTGTACGGATCAGTAAAGTCAAAGGTCAATTTGAGAAAAGTTACTTGCCCAACTGGAGCGATGAGCACTTCCTGATTAAATGGTGCCTACCCCGACAGCAGCGCGTCTATGAACTGGAAGATATTCAAGAGGAACCGTTGCTAGGGACGTTTTACGACACGGAATTACAGCCTGTCGTAAAAACAAAGCACGACTACTACACGGTGGAGCAGATTTTGAAAACGGAACACCGCCGTGGCAAACTGTTTCATTTCGTCAAATGGCAAGGCTGGCCCAGTTCCTTCAATTCCTGGGTCGCGGCCAACCAGGTGAAACGACTATAAAGCCAGACACCACTACCATCATCCTTCATTCCACGTTCGACCATGAACACGGCGCTATGGACCAACAGCAGCTGCCTCTGAACACAGCGTCTCCCAAAACGCGCAAAGCGCAAGTGGGCTTTGTGGCCATAGTGCTAATCCTGCTGAGTGTGTTGTACGGAGGAGTGTTTTACGACGTAGCCTATCTCAGCACTCTACTTAACCAACTTAGAACTCCAGCCACCAGTCAAACCAGTCTACAGACCTTCTCAACACCAGTCAACCCCGTGATCGAAACGAGCCCAGTCATCACCAACGTTCCTGCCCTTGGTGACGCGTGGGGTGAAAGCAATCGGCAAACAAGCGGTACGCAGAGGACTGCAAGTGGCCGGTGATGTCTTGGGTGGCACGGCACCCAAAGAAGCCTTGAAACGGCGGGCAAAAGAAGCGGGAGGCGTCTTGGTGGCCAAAGCACAACGCACCGTAGGGAATAAAAGAGCTGCCCCACCGAGACCACGCACCAGTCGACGACCGACCCAGCGACGACGCACATCGAAGACCCAGGATATCTTTTCTTAAACATGTCCTTGATCCATGCAGAGTCCTGCCCGTCCACCAACAGTGAATTTGATTTGTGGACCGTCCCGCCTATACGGACCAGTGCCGAACAAGGATTATGGGTGGAGCATCTCCCGCTCTCCAGCATCAACGAAACAGGGCCCATCGAGTTCAACATCAGTAATGGGGATGCGGCCTATGTGAAAGCCAAGGTCGTCAATGGGGATGGCTCCAGAATCATCCAAGCTGCAACGGTGGGCCCGACGAATCTCTGGCTGCACTCGATGTTTCAACAGGTGGATAGTTTTCTCAGCGATAAACTCATCAGTGACTCGACCAACACGTACCCCTATCGAGCCTACATCGAGACGCTGTTGTCTTATGGACGAGAGGCTAAAAAATCTCAGCTGACAGCCGCTTTACTCTACCAGGACACAGCCGAGCACATGAGCACGATGCACAATGAAGGATATACCAAACAGAAGGCTTTCACCGCCAACGGCGCCTCGGTGGATCTCATGGGTCGACTGCACGCAGACATTTTCATGCAAGACCGGTCAACAAGTCAAGAGGGACACCTCAAAGCCTTGGAAACTGGGACACCTCAAAGCCTTGGAAACAAAACCAGCCCAGTACCCTATCCGACGTGTACAAACCAAAGTGTTCTCTGTGCCTGCTGGAAATATGAGCACCAACAAAGAAAACCTGTTCCTGGGGGAACTACCCAAGCGATTGATCCTGGCCTGTGTGGAAAATACCAGTTTCAGCGGAGCCTACCCAGAGAATCCGTTTGACTTTAAACATTTCGGCATCAATTTGTGACCCTGCATGTGGATGGACAACAGGTCCCAGCCACGGCCGTAACACCGAACTTTGGGCGCGCGAATTTCATTCGAGCCTATCAGAGCCTGTTTACAGCCACCGGTCAAATCGACCAGGACGAAGGGAATATGATCAGTCGGGAGGACTACGCGAACGGACACACGTTGTTCTGTTTCGATCTGACCCCCACCTTAGAGAACGACCATCAGCTGGCCAAGCCAGGCAATTTACGGTTGGAAATCCACTTTGCACGAGCCCTCGGGACCACCGTCAATGTGATCTGCTACGCCGAGTTTGACAACATCATTCAAGTGGACAAGGCGCGCAACGTCCTATGTGACTTTTCCACCTAACATGGACACAGACCAGATAACCACCGTGCTGGAGAATGACCCAGGGACACGTATGGTCTTTCAAGGGGTGTTCGCCCGAGATGTGCTCCCATTAGACCGTATGTATCCTGCTGCTTACGTTCTCAACACGGACCCTATGGATCGGCCCGGTGAACATTGGGTGGCCGTGTACTTGACAGAACAGCAGGGCAAATACTTTGACCCGTACGGCCTGCCACCCCTCCATCCCGATTTAACAGACTTCATGGATCAAGGCACAGAGACGTGGTGTTGGAACAGTGAAACGTTGCAAATTACAAGCGTCTAGTCCGTCATTCATAATCCAGCCGTCGTCCATTAGAGAATATCCGCGTCCATAATCCTGACCAGTAGGTGTGCGGACAATATTGCTTGTTTTACCTGTACCATCGATGCCGAGGAAGTACTTTATCTACCATCGTACAGATGTTTGACGAATACCCCAAGACCGAGGACCGAGATGTACTCGTATATGACTGGGCCGCCCATCATTTCAATGTACAAGCCCCGTTCTGGGCTTAAGTTCTTTCAATGTACAAGCCCCCTGTTCTGGGCTTAAGTTTACAAGCCCCCTGTTCTGGGTTTAAGTTTTTTCACGTAAAGTCCCCTGTTCTGGGCTTCAGTTTTCACGTGGTTGTTCTCACGTTGTTGTTGTTCCCTGAATAAAAAAATTAGATCTCACCAAAAAACCCTGTCTTGTGTGTTTTCTATATGAGCATAGTGCATGAAGGCTATAACAGACATGTGGAGATTCGGTCAATGAATGGACTGAGAAAAGTAGCCAATTAGTGGCCTAGGATGGGGCCAAATGTAACCCATCAATGTCCAGAAAACAATGCAAGAGCACTGGAGTAAAATAGAGAGCCAATGAAATCAGCCCACAGACCAAGTACATGTTTTGGTCTAGGTTACGAGCGGGCATTCCAACATTTGACGAGGAGTTACAAGTTACAAGAGCCACAGGTGAAGTGAGAAACAAAATGAGATCTCACCAAAAAAATCTTGTCCTGTGTGTGTTTTCTATATGAGCATAATGCATGAAGGCTATAACAGACATGTGGGGATTCGGTGAAACTGGCTTTGAACACCGTTGAGAAAGTAGCCAATCAGTGGCCTAGGATAATCCGAAATTCACCCGTGCAGTTCCGGTGATGCCGCGCACTTCCGGATAACCCGCGCGCGCGCGCGCTGCGGCCGGGGCAGGGCGGGGCGGGCCGGGCCGGGGAAAACCCGGATGTTGAAAATCCGAACCCTACGTCTAAGGGAAAATTGGAACTCTTCTGTGTTCGGAGGTAGTTTTAGTGAAACCGGAAGTGACGTCACACACTTGCGCAGAACCCACCACAATGAATGACCCGGATGTAAACAAGTCCCCGGATGAATGAACAGGTCAGTACATGCATTCCTATCATTCAAATGACCTTGAACTATCACGTGACCTCTCCGTGATGGAAAAAACCCAGAACCAAGTGAGTACATGCATCCCATACCCAGGTCACGGCCGATTCACGCGGAAGTGACGTCATACACCTGCGCACTCCCCATGATGGAAAACCCCCAGAACCAAGTCAGTACATGCATACAGTCAGACGAGGTCAAAATACTCGCTTCTGATTGGCTGTCAAAGGTCACGATATGCAAAGTTTTGAGGTCAAAGGTCAATGCTAGTGAACATACGCACTCTATACTGGAGGTCAAAGGTCAATGGGAGTCAATAAACGCCCTTGATAGGGGTTTTCCCCTAGTTTAGGGGTAAAGTCCGTGTTCCGTTTTTATATTTTTTCTGGAGAAACTTTCACATGCACCCACCCATGCACCCAGGCCCCGATAAGCCCGGGGACCGATATGACCCCTTTTGGATAGGGTTGATAGGTGTTTTCCCCTAGTTTAGGGATAAAGTCCGTGTTCCGCTTTTTATATTTTCGGGACAAATCCTAATTTTACATACACCCACTCCAGGCAGAACCCGATAAGCCAGGGACCGATATTAGCCCTTTGGGATAGAGTTGATAGGAGGTTTTCCCCTATTTTAGAGGTAAAGTCCGTGTTCCGCTTTTTATATTTTCGAGACAAATCCTCATTTTACATACACCCACCCATGACTTGCAAAATCCTTCCGTAGGGACCCCAAGTCCCCGACTCAAATGAATGGACGGCATACAAGTCCGTACATGCACTCCTAATCACGCCGCATGATGGAAAAAACCCAGAACCAAGTCAGTACATCCCATACAGTCATACCCAGGTCACGCCCGATTCACGCAGACCGGAAGTGACGTCATACACCTGCGCACTCCCCGTGATGGAAAAAACCCAGACACAAGTCAATACATGCATTCAGTGCAACAATGTTGCAATTCGGGGAGGCAGGTGTTCGGCACGTGACACCCCCAAGCAGACGACAGCGAAATTCTGGCGGGAAAAACCCCACAGACAGGTCAGTACATGGCCTATCATGTTCCCACGGACCTCACCGAAAAGACACGGACGTACCCTTCCCACCTCACCGAAGAAACACGAAGGTGAACGACATTGTAGGGAAAAACCCCACAGACAGGTCAGTACATGTCCTATCAGATTCACAGGTCACGCCCCATTCACCCAGACCGGAAGTGGCGTCATACACATGCGCACGTGATGGAAAAATCCCAACCCTAACATGTCTAAACATGATCCAAGGTCAAAGACGAGATGAAAGGATACAGGTCAACTCAAGTGCACTCACTGACCTTTGACCTCTGTCACGTGATATGCAAATTTCCGAGGTCAAAGGTCAACATGAGGGTTAATCAATGCTATATACTACTAGCATGGAACTGCAGGCTGACCAAGATCCCGAAGGGAAAGGACTGCCGGAATTCCAGTGAGATAACTACTAATAGAATTAGAATAATGTTCACATAGTTATCTTCTGAACAGTAGTTCCTATGGAACCTCGGAGTCCAACATCCCCCCTCCATTTGTGTAATTTAGAGGTGGAATAGTAAGACACTCACCATTAAAAACTGGATAAAAACACTAACGTCTTTTTGTGTCCCCGATGCCCCGGCCCTGGTGATCCGCTGTGCTGTCACCAAGGGTCCCAATGAATAAACGTTATCCTGCAGCAAGGTCGTCCCTGAGGTAGTATGACGCAAACGTAGTATTGGAGCGCCAGTAGCAGGCCTTCATAATATCTGACGCCGACCTATTTGAGGCCAAGAGGCGGCTATCGCCCTGTTCTCATGAGCAGATAATTTTACTTATTCTGCCTGCGTGGACGACACCCCAATATAGGATAACCTAATCGTTTTGGAGACCCAGGATGAGATTGTATTTTTGAAATCTCCTGGTGACTCAGAGGATCAAAAGGTAAGAACAAGCACCTCCTTCCTGTCCGCAGGTCTTTGGTGCGATTGACTTACATTGCAAGAGCTCGAACAGGAAAATACAAAATTGTCGTCCTCGAGGCCTTGAGACAAAAATGAGACAGAGCTGGGATTCTGAATTCTCGAGACGTGCAATCGTAACGAGATTGATTCTTGGCCACAAACTCTGGTTAAGTGATAAGCAGGACGAAAGACCAATGTCTGTCATGCTTAATCTCCCTAGCATCTAAAGCATGTAACTCAGAAACACGAGCGGCAGATGCAAGAGCCAACAAAAAAGCAGTTTTGTATGACAGAAACTTCAAGTTGGCTGAATGTCAAGGTTCAAACGGAGGTTCAGATAAACGCCGTAGAACCAAAGCCAATTACAACATATAAGGGAAGTGGGAAGAGGTGCCGACATACCGACAGAGTCACATGACTTCACAGTATAGTCTTCCGGTTAACCTATTCTAAAGCACATACCAAGAATCTAACGATTCGTGATATGTGTTGTATCTCAGGTACGCTTTTATTGTGCCTGTTCATGTGGCAACTTGGATGATATGACCACACGGCCCCTAGCACCGGCATAAGCGGTGTTAGATACAAATCTAGAGAGCTATGATGGAAATGCTCTGACAACTCGTATATTGGTAATTGGTGAGCTGTTTCGCTGTGACAACTCGTACACTGGGGATTGGTGAGCTGTATAGTCGTCAGATGAAAATGACGGCATTTAACACAACAGACTAGTCTGTAAGGCCCGATGTCTTGGGCCACTTGTCTTGGGCCCGATGTCTTGCCAAAGTCCCACTTTGGCAACTTATGGACTGTTGCCTGCCTTGTAATCTTAAATGATCTGATCGAGGAGGTAGGGATCTCTCGCCGGAGGTAGGGATCTCTCGCCGGATTAAGACCCGTTGAAAGAGTAATGATCCTGGAGATAGCCGAACGGTATCCATCGACAGTGGAAAGTGCCGAACCCGGTCCTAAAACAAATATAGGAGGAAATACGCTATTTGTTCAATAGAGGCTTGACTCGGATCAACGTGTCGAGCGACACACCACCGCTGGAAGATGAGCCACTTAGACTGGTAGCAGTCTGAGGTGGAGTCCCTAGTGGAGGACACCATCTTCCGGGCTGCCTTGCAAGAAAAGCCTGCCTGAGCGAGCTGATCGCGGAGCACTTGCAGACGTGGAGGTTGAACCGGCTGGGTTGTTGATGGAATATCGACGACCTTGGTTGTCATAGCAGCTTTCCCCAAGACGGGAGTTAACTGGGATCGTCTACTAGAACGAGCAAATCTGGGAACCAGGGGCGCGAGGGCCAACAAGGAACCACTAGATACAGGACCCAAGGGTTTGACCTGATCTTTTGCAGAACTAGAGGTAGGATGGCCATGGGAGGAAAGGCGTAAGCTACTATTCCCGACCAATCCTGTGATAGAGCATCCACTGCCACTGCCAATGGATCGGTGACCGGAGACATGTACAGTGGCAGTTGGTTGTTCAACCGAATGGCAAACGATTATATCTTGGGAGTTTCCCAAATTTGGGAAATTCGAGACAGAATGTGTAATTGCCACTCGGTCGAGATCACCTGATTCTTCCGAGACTAAGCGTCGGCTAAGATGTTCAGGTGTCCGGTATGTGTCTGGCACGAACGATCATGTTGTTTTGCCAACACAAGTGAAGTAGGATCTCAGTTCGTTCCAAGAGAAGAAGTGACCGAGTTCCTGCCTGCTTTTTTATGAAAGCCACGACCGTCGAGTAGTCGTTGGCGACCAACAATGTTTGACCCCGGAGTTCCCTGATCCATGTCTGAACAGCACGAACGACTGCCATGAGTTCCAAGGCTTTGATATGGGAGCAAACCCCCGTTGGAGTCCAAAAGCCGGATATCGACTCGAGTCGAGATGGGCCCCAACCTTCCATTGAAGCGTCCATAAACATGTGACATGCTGGACGGAAAGGAAGGAGGGTCACATCCTGCATCACGTTGAGTGGGGTCGGACAACCAACATAGGTGACGTTTGAATTCCCCTGTGACAGGAATCATTGGATTCAAAGACATGGTGACCCAATGATGGTTTAGAAACCTCATCAAGGGTCTCGGTTGCTCCAAAGATCTCGACCTCTTGGTGTGACGTCCTGAGTGGAGATCAAGAGGCCGTTCAGTGATGCAAAGTTGAGAGCCGATTGGCGAGAAAATCGGATGAACAAGGGAATTTGTTTGGTGATTTTCCACCAGCGTTCCACTGGGGAACGAGCCAAGGTCAGATTAGTGTCGTAGGACACCCCCAGAAAGGTACGCTGTTAGCTCCGATTTGACCTCGTGTGGGAGATAACCCAAACATTCGAGGATGTGCCATACGAACATCATATCGCGAAGGAGTTGATCCCTGTACATGGAACGGATCAAAGAATCGTCTAGGTAGAAGTGATACTTGATTCCGTGGTTGTGCAGAAAGGCCGCCACCGGACGCAACACTCTGGTGAAGACCCAAATCGAAGTGGATAACCCGAACGGAAGAACCTGGATTTGAAATTGGCGAGAGCCGACCTGAAATCTGAGGCGGGATAGATCGGAATATGCAAATAAGCATCCTTCAGATCCAACGAGGTCACCCACTCCACCTTGCTCAGAGCATTCCTGATAGAACGGAAAGATTCCATGCGGAAATGCGGTGGCCGCTGCAAGGAGTCTTTGTTCAATGTGCGCAGGTTGATCATCATGCGCATCTCCGATGTATCTCTTCTAGGTACAAGAAACACAGGAGAATAGAACCCCGGAGTCTGATCCGACGATAGGAGTTCTATGACTGCTTTTTTTCTGAATTAACTTGTCTATAGAAGCCTGTAATTCTAGAAGGTACTCTCTGCGTATAGGTATACGGGAGGTCTTTAGAGCAACAGTTAAGGGAGTATCCAGAATGAATTCCAGACGGTAACCGTATCGTAGGATACGTGTGACCGCTGGATCCATCCCGAGATACTGCCAGTTCCGCCAAAACTCATATAGTCTTCCCCCTACCGGACGAGAGGATTTGGGCGGAACCGGGAAGCAAGGCACTTCGTGGTTACGCCATGCTGTGAGATTCACAACCTGGCTCGATGCATCACCGTCGCGGCTGTTGCTTGCCAGACCCCAGACCAGGTTTGCCTTTGCGTTTCTTGTTCTGGGGTTTCTGCTGTTGATTACCCGAAGCCTTATGAGTGACCGTCACAATCAACGTCACAAAACATTGTTGCAGAAACTTATAAAGCAGGGCTACACCACCAAGCGCCTCCACTCAAAGTTTCTCAAATTTGGCGATACATATCGCATGCTGATAGCAAAATACGAGCGTAGCGTGCAAGATCTATGGCGTTACGTTTCGTAACTTGTGTCTAATTCCGCTTAACCCGGGGCTAGGGGCCGTATGCACCCATGTACTTCAAGATCCTCATGGTACTCATATGAACAGTCACAATCAAAGCGTGACTGAGATACCTCATTCTTTAGATGACGACCTTACAACAAATATTATGGATTAAGAATACTGATCAGCGATACGGATTTGATATTTTTGGAACATCATGATGTCTTGCCGGCATCATTGAAAACTGTTGACCGCTTCTCTGTTGCACGAAACAAGCCTATGTTTATGTATACTATGATTGTCTTTTTGAATTTGGTGCTAATACTGTTATATGGAATATGGAATAGGTCTTTGGATTATGGACGCGGATATTCTCTAATGGACGACGGCTGAATTATGAATGACGCACCAGACGCTTGTAATTTAGAAGTCGGCGTATATAACACAAGGCTATTCTATGGATAACAACTTCTTTATTGCTGTGGAGCTGACGTTTCGTTGGAGATACTTCCAACTTTTTCAAAGCTAATGAACTACATAGTACAGTTGAGGGTATTTATACAAATGATTAACAAGCCAACAAAGGTCACAAAACAATCATAGTACAATAGGTGCTTCATGAGATAGGGATGTCAGGTATATGAAGAATAATCAAACAGTGAGTATGGCTATTGTAATCTAATCCTCTGAGCTGGGTGTGTAGACAATAGGTGATTGCAGATTAAATTCGAGTTGGCCGCATAGTTAAAGGTGACAAAAATATTAAATCTAATATGTGTGGGGATTATACAATTGATAAGGGCTAAACATAGATAAATAGTATAACGTGTGAGAAGTACATAAAGGATAATAAAAATGATTAACGGTCACGCTGATAATCTCCATCTAAGCTGATAAGGCTATCATTGGCACTCGGTACAAACTGTCCACTGTCTTGGTTGATTGCGGGCTTGTGTCTTTTGATATGAATGGCTTCTTGTAGTCTTCTCTTTGTTTGGTCAGTCCGGTGGATAGAAAGTTTGTGAATGTTTTGCCAATTTATCTGGTGTCATGGATGTTCCGTCAGGTGGTCAGAAATGGCTGATTTTCCGGCCTTATGTTCCTTGATGCGGACGTTGAGGGGTCGCATGGTTTCTCCGATGTATCTTTCCTGGCAGGAGCAGTCAATTTTATAGATAATCCCCATGGGCTGGGGTGGGTCGGTTGGTGGTAGTCGTCCTGTAGCGTTAAGGTGGTTTTTAAGGGATCTGCTGCTGGTGAATACTGCATCGATCCTGGCTTGTTCTTTTAGGAGTCGTTTTATGTGGTGACTGGTCTGCCCTATGTGTGGAATGGCAATGAATACAGGGCTGGGGTATCGGGGAATTTGATTTTGTTGCGGCTGGGGTTGGAGTGCCTTGTTGATAATTCCGTCTACCATGGCTTTAGGGTACTTGTTGTGATCGGTGAAGACTGTCTTTAAGTGGTTTATTTCACTGGGCAGGCTTTCTGTTGAACATATGTTTTTGGTTCGTCTGGTTAAGGTAGATATAATGCCGGCTTTAACTTGACTTGGTTGGTTGAATAGGTAATGGATATATTGGTCGGTGTGGGTGGGTTTTCTATAAACACTGGTTTTGATGGTATGGTTCAGCCTGCAGACTAGGACATAAAGGAAGGGAGTTTGTTGTCTTCTTTCTCCATAATGAATTTCATTCTCGGATGTTGGGCATTTAGGTGGTTGAGAAGGATGGTACGGTCATCACCGTCTTGAAAAATGGAGAAAACATCATTAACGTTTCTGTGCCAACACATAGGCTTGATGGGGGCAGTGAGGAGAGCGGTTTCTTCCAGTTCCGTCATGTAAATTTCATTGATCACCGGGGATAGAGGGGATCCCATAGGTAATCCATGTACCTGCTCATAGAACTTGTCGCCCCATGTGAAGTGGGTGGAGTTAATACAGGATTCCACTAATTTCATAATGCTGTCAATAGTTAGAGAGGTTTTCATAGCAGGTCGTGATTCTGTGATTTATAAAAATCGGTAAAATCTCTAATGAAGGAGTTGGCCGTCTTCCCCAGTGGTGCTAGCAGCTGGGTTAAATGCTGGGCCGTGTTGTAATGCACAGTATCTCTACGGCAGACTAACAACCTAACTTTGATAGGGTTTTGTGGATCTTGACTGTGGCTCGTGCATAAGGGGGCTGAGGGTGGGATGTCACAAGTTTTGATACAGGGCTTGGTCTATTTCTTTGTTGTCTTGTACTTCTTTCACTGGAGCTCGGTGGTCTTTGTCAATCGTGGAGGTCGGATATTTATCCAGGGTCTTATATGTTGAAGTGTCTCCCAGCATCAAAGTTACCATATCCTCGTACTTGGTCCTGTCCAAAATGACTGTGGCCTGGCCCTTGTCTGCAGGAACTATGGTGATAGTTTTGTCAGATTGCTTGGCGTTCTGCTTTCGTGAGGTCGTCTCGTTGTGGATGGGTCTTGTGGAAAATGTCAACAATCTGATGGCGTAGGTAATCGATCTCCCCTCTGGGGCTAACTTCTGTAGGCCTGCTTCTATGTTGGTTATGAAGTCGTCTTTGTTCTTGGGTAAGGTGGTTGGAATGAACTTTAGTGCCTTGCCCAATAGGGATTCTTGGTCTTTTGTGAGGGTTTTTGTGCTAAGGTTAAATACCGTTTTTTTTGGTCGGGTTGTTGTTGGTGCTGGCGGCTAGTGGCTCGGTGGGTTTTTGTTGTTTCAGTGCTGTTAACTTTTAAGCTGGTAGGACTTGATGGTGTCATGGAGATTCCGGTTTGTCTGTGTCTGTATTCGGCGTAAGTCCTGGTACAGTTGGGGTTGTATGGTAGCCTGAAGATTGGTTTGGCGGTTGCTGATTCTCCCCAGTGTTATGGCTTTAACTTTCCTGCTATGCTGGATACTTTCGATAACAAGACGTTTTGAAGCTTGGTGAAGTATCTACTGCGCAGCTGCTGACTGGACGGGTGGTTTCAGGCGGAGGCCTTTGGGGGTGATATCAGGACACGGCATCTCAATAGAAATGTGAGATGTTTGGATGTCTTGATGTGCTTCTTCTCTAGTCGGCGGAGTTGGTTGGATTCCCTAACTGCCACATCTCTATGGTGATGCCGTATACTTTTTTTGATAGGCATTTAGAAGTCGGCCACCCCCTAGGCGATGAAGCACCTTCAACTGTACTATGTAGTTCATTGGCTTTGAAAAAGTTGGAAGTGTCTCCAACGAAACGTCAGCTCCACAGCAATAAAGAAGTTGTTATCCATAGAATAGCCTTGTGCCTATAGTAGGTCAGTTTCGGCTTGTTGCTGATTTAACCTTTGAATAATATCAGCTTGAACCGGGTCATGACCTGAAGACAAATGAGTTGGAACTTGCTGACGAGCCAAGTAAAGTCGCACCGGAAATAGGGGCTTGCCCAAGGATTCCAGTACGGACTGATTGACTCGGCCACATACTGTCGAAGCAAACGTGGGTCAACTGCAGGCCGGAAGTGGAAATCTGGTAAGGAAGGTGAAGGTCGACTGATACTGTGTCAGATTTGAGACTGACTCTGAAACCGAATAACGATGGGGCGGTTGAGGCTGACCTACATTCTGAGGTTGTACATGAGTAACCCCTTGATTAGATAGTAGGTCGTGACCTCAGAGCTGGTGATGTAGACGGAACTAGGTTAGACCGAGTAGACTGACCTAAATGATATGTTTGACCCGAATGACCAGCAAAATAAGCCATATCAGAATATGGACTGCTAAATTGAAGTCGAGTGTAAACAATTTGATCGGGATATCTGGGCATAGGTGCTTGATAACCATAATTTGCTATTACACCAGCTATGCTGTAGTCCGCCACCCTTGTCGACGTAAGTAGGTCACTGGGGGTCGTAGTCGTCGTTGACATCCTCATCTGGTCTACGGCTACCCCCAAAGGAAGTAACTGACCATTCTTTGAAGGTCAGACGCAGAAACTGGAGTCTGGTTAACAAAATGCTTCAACTGGGTCAAAGTCAAAAGTAGGTCAGGCACGGTAGCAGACACTTGATCTGCAGAAACCGACACAATAGGACGCCGTCCCGAGTGTGGATCTGAGGTCGCATGTCCAGAAACATCTGTCGTCTGCGGCAGGGCTAGTCTCCCTAGGTGATTGTCAGATTGACCTCTACCACAACATCCGTGGATTTGCCAGAGGTCACATCGTCCAGTCTCCCCAGACGCAAACAAAGGACTAACGCAAACAAAGGACTAACGTAAACAAACGACTAGTGGGGGAAGACAAATGCAGTTGATCTTTATTTAGTAAGGAGACCAAACTTCTATACTTATGGGGGTTCGCCAACACGATACTCTGAATTGTTTCGCTCCCGTAAGAGCGGGAAAGCTGAGGAACAAAAGAATAGACTCCTGTTTTCTCAGTAACAATAACGGTTTTGGCATATGATCCCACAAGGTACGATTGAAAAACATCATTAGGCCAATGTTAACATTCACTGCACATAGTATATTGGTCACACATATGGCCGTGACATGGCGGGCAGGCTGAATAGGGATCAGAAGCTGGCTTCTTCTGGCCACAAATACAGCAATATTTAGACGCCATATCGTTCAAATTCAAGAGTATACTTCCCAACAGTCGTAATAGATGACTTGAACCACTTTAGAGGACTCTCTGGTTTATGGAAAGAAGTAAATCTTCACATTTCGACGGAGCTTTTTCTAGGCACTACTCTACTGCACGGTGGAAGTAAAGGAGAGGAAGTTCATAGCATGGGGATGGTGGCGCATGGGCAGTGAGACCGGAAGTACTGTGGGACATTTCATTTTCTTCACTTGATTAAGGGGTGCTAGGCACTATACCCATATGTCAGAATAGTTGATTTTTATTGCGTAAAATATGAACTTTCTGAGTCTGCTCTAGGTGTGGGGGGGGGGGGGAATTTGGCTTAATGTCACACTCAAGATTGTGTCACTCATATGGTGACACAGTTTGGTTAGCAGAAGAATCCGGAGCACCCGGAGAGAACCACCGCCCGTCGGCAAGTAACTGACAAACTTACACACATGGAACAGCTGGGCTCGAACCCGTGCCGGTTCAGCGGTGTGAGGCTAGCGGTCACCGTCTGCTCCAGAAAAGGAACATGAAGTACAGTACAGGGCAGAAATAACTTGAACACGACTAGAGAAGAATCAAAACACGAGCGAATACTTGTAGTCACAAAAGTGTGCGCGTTTTGATTACGACTGAAGAAAGACATCTTCGTTGCTACAAATACATGATCGCAATTGCAATCGCGATTTGCACGCAAGGGAATCGCGTTCAAATTTAAGTTATTTCTGCCCTGTACTGTAGTTACTAGTAGGGTAAAACCAGTTGAGAACAACCATATAATAGTAATCAACTGCTATGATTTGCGTTCGCGTTGTTACTCTGGATTCGTCAGTTTATACCAAAACTGTTGGAATTCTCTTAGTTGGGGAATGGCTTCGAGGTGCGCTTAAACAAATATAGTTTGCACAAGCCATATTGCAGCATAAAATAACTATATTAAAGTTTACAAGAGTGTGAACCTAGATCGATTATCTTAAAGCAATGCCAAAATTATTGCACCAAGAGCCTGTCGACTTACTGGTTTTATTCATTCCTATCAGTCGGCCATCCGGGGGCCCTAAGGCAGCTTTCATGTACAGTCATATGGGTTTTTTTTATTCAGTCGTTAGACGCCCACAATTTCCCCCACCTCTTGCATAGCACCAATACAAGCGCTCATCTTTTTGTTTTTATCTTTTCTTGTACTTCTTTATTTGGATTTGTCCAGGACAATATGGTGTGACCTACTCTCATGTTCTTGCTCCACATCCCCCCCCCCCCGCACCATTTATACCTTGACAAGTGGCATATCTTACCAATGTACGAGTTTCTTTCCTGAAGTATTTACTCGTTTCTGACAAGTGATGGTTCTCATAAACTGATGCGTATTGTTATATAGCAAAATGTCCACATCAAAAATCCCATAGCATTTCTCTATGTGAAAATAGCATTACTTCCTCTGACGTAAGAAACCATACCCTCGAGGAGATACATAGTACGGGGTACAATGACCATACAGCTGGGCAGGTATACATGCTGTTTTAGTTTGGGTAAGGAGGACACAAACGAGCATGTATCGACTGAACTAGGGCAATTCAATTAATCTGCGAAGATATGGGTAACTTACATCGCGACAGGGCAATCATCAGTTTTTCATACACCCTAAATGCGAATTTAATGTAAATAATAGAGATAATTAACCAAAACGAAGAAACAGTATGTGTATGCATGCATAACAGACGACAATGAACACAGCCAATTTAGTCCATGAGCTAGACCACTTGCTGGTACCATCTTGAGGGGCAAAACGTCATGGTGATTTTCATATTAGATTATATATGTAAAGTACAAAAAATCATGCTGGCCATGTCCGGTCGGCAGCTTAGTGGCACAAAGTGGGTAAATCCAAGATGGCGGCAAATAGTTGCTATAATCCACAAGATGCTATATGTAATCGACCTAATTTTCACTGATGGTTTTCAACTTGAACATATTGGTGTGTCTAAATTGTTTTGCAAATTTACTCATATTCCTCCTTTTGAGATCTCATTTGCAGATAAAAGTTACTTCCCCTTGATCCACCAGCTGGCGCTGTCCGCACATGCATACTCGAGATCGTTCTCTCTTTCCCTCTGCAACACGAAACATGTTGTGACAAGGTCGCAGCGTGAGGGGAGGTCGGGATGGGCACATTTATATGATAGCAGGTTTGATTTGACAAAAAATATTGAACATTGTTTATAAATTTCTTATATTTGTGGCTCAAATCTACACCTGCTATCACTGATACCAGACTCCCAACAGTGGTGGTTGGGACTCCGAACTTGTAGTTCCCGGCTCGAGATGCATGCAGCGTAAGCCACCTGTGATGATCTAGATCTGGTAACCTGAAAATACTCTTAGAGATTTCCCCTGTCGTGAGAGAAGCGTAGGGATGTCAAAGAGCAACCAATAAGACGGCGAAGAAGAGGGGTATTTAATTACCGAACCCAGGCCGACTACTGGGGAACCAGTAGATCATGTTGGTGTAGCCGTCTTGACCGCTCTGTGAAATCCCTCCGCCTCAGGCATGGCTGTTAGTGATACTTACCTCAGGCTTGGGACTCGCTTGCTTGCTTGCTGGCCTTGACTGTGGTGTTGTTCGCCCCCCCCCCCCCTCCCCTTTTTACGAGAGTGCTAGTGGACTATGCGCTGGGCTGCTACCTGTCAGTCTGCACGAGATGTCTCGTAAATAGAAGCTGGTAAAAGTCGAGTTGGCTGTGCCTGCGCAAGACTGGACTATATCATCTAACGATAGGTTTCTCCACAGGTGCCAGGAAATCGTGCGAAGATACTGATGCTAGTAGAGAAGGGGCACCCATTGCAAGTTGATACGCCTCGTGAATCATCTTCAGCCAGGGTGCTATCATATACTTGGTAACATCGGATGTCACCGTCCAGTATAGTGATAGACATAATAGGCGTCTGAATCCCCTTGCTGGATCTGTGCAAAGTAGATAATGGCGGATGGCTCTACTGGATAGAGAAGGAGCTCATCTTCCAATCCGTTGGCGAAGTCCGAAAGTGCCGGAATCGAGTATAGGTGTTGTTCACAAAGGCCAAAACGAGTAGGCTCATTCCTTGTATGAATTCCGGGACCGGGCGGAAGAATGTTCTGGACCAACCCTCCGCTCCAGTGTGGGACTTTCTCTCCAAAGCGTGCCGTTCAGATATCCCTGTTCCTAAGGTGAAGACCGTAAGGAAGGCTGTAAGATAGTGTTTTCACTGGACTTGACTGTAGAAAGTTCGAATGAAAACCTAAATAACGCTCTCAGGACGACCGCAAAGGTTCTACCTGTATGAGTTCGCCGAGGTTGTAATGCGATAGCTCACAGTAGTGCAGAAATGCTGCCGGTCTGGCGGATGTCCACCCTCGTGGACAAGCGTAACACCTTGGCTAGGGTTGATCTGTATCTTTCGATGGCTCTAGCTGATGTTCACACTCGTGGACGGGCGTAACACCTTGACTAGGGCTGATCTGTAAACTTCACTGGTACTGATCTGAAACTTCTTTCCAGATGTAGATAGAGTAGAAATCTGTTACTACCGAAGTAGTGGCAGCAACGGGATGGATTCCTCGAGACGGGCACTTGAAATAAGACCACTTCGACTGGTACAGTTGAGGTGTGGAAGATCGGTTAGCTGATACCGTAGTTTCCGCAACTGTTCTAGATGAAAGCTATTTCTGTTAGGTAATCTCGCTGAACTGCGATGCAGCCACAGTGGTACGATGAGAATTATGACGCAGTCATGCTGTGTGATCTTTAGAGGAACTTCCTGTATCAATGAGGCGTCGATGGCCAGGATTTGCAGATCTATGATGAAGCTGACGAAGAGTTGTTTTTCTACCTTGGCTCTTGTCGCAAACAGGTCTCTCAGAGGTTATCCCCAACGATGAAAATCTGTTGGAATACCTCTTTGTGGGGCGCCACTTCGTCTGGATGATCTTGTCTGGACGAGATAAGTTATCTTCGATGATGGGATAGGCTGTCCGCTATCCGTCGTCCTGGTGTGTGGCGGCCCGTCTTTGGCATTGTGGGTTGTGTCGAGTGGAGTAGGATTCTGGTTTCCTGGAATTCTAGCCACGATCCGGACCCCCTCCCCCCTCTTTGCTTGTGTGAAAGATGACTACCGAGTTGTCGAAGGTCACGAGACGATCCCTGGAGTTGAGTGTTCCGGTGTCCATGCGTGGAACCCGTCGTGTCGTGTGGACGGCAGTGTGGACGGGCCACAGGAACCGATGAGTTGATGGCTTGCTCCAGAGGTACGACTGACGTAGGGACTGTAGTGGCTGTATCTATAAACGACCACAGTAGTATGTAGTACCCGAATTGATAGAATACCCCCCCACTGCGCATGCGCAGAACCTGGTGTGACGTCATAAGTGTATGGGCATTGGGGGGTTATTGGGGGTGTGCGCATGCGTGATGTGTGGGAGGTGGGTACAAGATGGCCGCCATGTGGGAGGTGGGTACAAGATGGCCGCCATGTGGGAGGTGGGTACAAGATGGCCGCGATCAATGAGTGCATAGAAAAAAAAAGTTCCGGCAAAAAAAAAAAAAAAAAATGTATTCATCCGCGGTGATGCGGTTTGGCCGTGGTTTTGGCGGTAATTCGGTCTCGGGAAAAAGCTTCCGCGGAGAAAAAGTAGTCCCTAGATAAAATGGTCCGATTGGGTCGAGTGAGGTATCAAAGTGAAGCTTAGGTGAAGGGGCATCTAATGGGCTAGGTGTGGGGTTGAAATATCGGCCTTCTGCGCATGCGCGGTGACCGAAGGGTATGAAAATAGCCTTTTTGGAGCTAGGGGAGCCCCTAGTGGACCGATGGGGTCGAGTGAGGTATCAAAGTGAAGCTTAGGTGAGGGGGCATCTAATGGGCTGGGTGTGGGGTTGAAATATCGGCCTTCTGCGCATGCGCGGTGGCCCAAGGGTATGAAATAGCCTTTTTGGAGCTAGGGGAGCCCCTAGTGGACCGATGGGGTCGAGTGAGGTATCAAAGTGAAGCATCCATGAAGGGGCATCTAATGGACTGAATGTGGGGTTGAATTAGGGTCATTCTGCGCATGCGCGGTGGCCGAAGGGTATGAAAATAGCCTTTTTGGAGCTAGGGGAGCCCCTAGTGGACCGATGGGGTCGAGTGAGGTAGCAAAGTGAAGCATCCATGAAGGGGCATCTAATGGACTGGGTGTGGGGTTGAATTAGGGTCATTCTGCGCATGCGCGGTGGCCGAAGGGTATGAAAATAGACGTGTTGGAGCTACGGGAGCCCCTAGTGGACCGATGGGGTCGAGTGAGGTATCAAAGTGAAGCATCCATGAAGGGGCATCTAATGGACTGGGTGTTGGGTTGAATTAGGGTCATTCTGCGCATGCGCGGTGGCCGAAGGGTATGAAAATAGCCTTTTTGGAGCTACGGGAGCCCCTAGTGGACCGATGGGGTCGAGTGAGGTATCAAAGTGAAGCATCCATGAAGGGCATCTAATGGACTGGGTGTGGGGTTGAATTAGGGTCATTCTGCGCATGCGCGGTGGCCGAAGGGTATGAAAATAGACGTGTTGGAGCTAGGGGAGCCCCTAGTGGACCGATGGGGTCGAGTAAGGTATCAAAGTGAAGCTTATGTGAAGGGGCATCTGATGGACTGGGTGTGGGGTTGAAATATCGGCATTCTGCGCATGCGCGGTGGCCGAAGGGTATGAAAATAACCTTTTTGGAGCTAGGGGAGCCCCTAGTGGACCGATGGGGTCGAGTGAGGTATCAAAGTGAAGCATTCATGAAGGGGCATCTAATGGACTGGGTGTGGGGTTGAAATAGCGGCATTCTGCGCATGCGCGGTGGCCCAAGGGTATGAAAATAGACGTTTTGGCATCTAGGGAGCCCCTAATGGTCGAATGGGGTCGAGTGAGGTATCAACGTGAAGCCTAGGTGAAGGGGTATTTGATGGCTGGGTGGGTGCATGTAAAATTTTTCCTGAAAAAAAACGGAACACGGACTTTATCGAAAAACCTGGGAAAATGCCTATATGGGGTATGAGGGTATATAGGTCGCCGGGATTAACGGGGCTTGTCTATCAATAGAGTTATCTCCCCCTAGTTCCAGGGTGGGTGTATGTAAAAATTTTCCTGAAAAAATACGGAATACGGACTTTATTCTAAATTACGGGAAAATGCCTATATGTGGTATGGCAGGTATAGGACCATCCTGGGAAACCTACTTCTCCACATTTGCGGTATAGGTTGTGGGGTCTCGTTTTACTCGTCTCGTCATTTAGAACATGATAGGAAGTGTCCCCGTGCGAATCGGTGAAATTTTTGAAAAAAGTCACCGAACCCCATATAGTCCCATACTGAGGGTATAGGATCAATGTTTGTCCCCCTGAAAAACGTACTTCTATACATTTGCGGTAGGGTTGTGGGGTCTCGTTTTACTCGTCTCGTCATTTAGAACATGATAGGAAGTGTCCCCGTGCGAATCGGTGAAATTTTTGAAAAAAGTCACCGAACCCCATATAGTCCCATACTGAGGGTATGGGTTCAATGTTTATCCTACTGGGAAACCCACTTCTATACATTTGCGGTAGGGTTGTGGGGTCTCGTTTTACTCGTCTCGTCATTTAGAACACGATAGGAAGTGTTGCGGAGCGAATCGGTGAAATTTTTGAAAAAGTCACCGAGGCCTGGGTAGGCCCATAGGCCTATACTGCATGGCTATGGGTGTATAGGCCCATACGGGGTGGACATGTTGGAGTCTAGGTGAGTCCCTAATGGTCCAATGGGGTCGAGTGAGGTCTTATTTTGAAGCTCTCGTGGAGGAGCCCTTGACTACACTAATGGTTCGTCCGTGTTCAATAGTCTGCGCATGCGCAGTCTGGCCGTAGTATAGAAAACAGGCATTTGGGTGCTATGTAGGGGTGTGTTTGGGTTAGAGATGAGCTAATCACGGTTCGAATGGGTCGTGTGAGGTGTCAAAGGGAAGCTTGTGTGGGGTAGAGTCAGAATGGTGTGTTTTTGAATGCATGTCGCGTTAATCTGCGCATGCGCAGTTGGTTGTAGTAAGTAAAGTGGCCATTTTCGGGCAGTGAAGGAAGTTATTTGGGGTCGAGATGGGCTAATCACGGTTCGAATGCGTCCTGGAAGGTGTCATCTTGTAGTTCTCGGGGTGTACATTCCGATTTGAGGGATGTTCGCGTCATCTGTGACGTCATCGGTGACGTCATCGGTACGAGTAGTAGCGAAAGTGGACATTTTCGGGCAGTACATGAAGGTATTTGGGTCGAGATGGGCTATTCACGGTTCGAATGCGTCCTGGAAGGTGTCATCTTGTAGTTCTCGGGGTGTACATTCCGATTTGAGGGATGTTCGCGTCATCTGTGACGTCATCGGTGACGTCATCGGTACGAGTAGTAGCGAAAGTGGACATTTTCGGGCAGTACATGAAGGTATTTGGGGTCGAGATGGGCTATTCACGGTTCGAATGCGTCCTGAAGGTGTCATCTTGTAGTTCTCGGGGTGTACATTCCGATTTGAGGGATGTTCGCGTCATCTGTGACGTCATCGGTGACGTCATCGGTACGAGTAGTAGCGAAAGTGAAAAGTGGGCATTTTCGGGGAGTACATGAAGGTATTTGGGATCGAGATGGGCTATTCACGGTTCGAATGCGTCCTGAAGGTGTCATCTTGTAGTTCTCGGGGTGTACATTCCGATTTGAGGGGTATCCGCGTCATCTTTGACGTCATCGGTGACGTCATCGGTACGAGTAGTAGCGAAAGTGGACATTTTCGGGCAGTACATGAAGGTATTTGGGATCGAGATGGGCTATTCACGGTACGAATGCGTCCTCGAAGGTGTCATCTTGTAGTTCTCGGGGTGTACATTCCGATTTGAGGGATGTTCGCGTCATCTGTGACGTCATCGGTGACGTCATCGGTACGAGTAGTAGCGAAAGTGGACATTTTCGGGCAGCACATGAAGGTATTTGGGGTCGAATGG